>MJUU01032107.1:138795-151548 GCA_002080025.1 Modiolus philippinarum | reverse complement strand
CCCTTTTGGCCCCTTTTTAAAAAACGGGTGGGGCCACAATTACCAAAACTAAGCCAAGCCTTCCTTTTGTACCAAAGAACATTATGATAAAATTTCATAAGGATTGATCTACTGGAACTTAAGTTATTGACCAAAAACTAAAGTGTCTACAGACGACGACGACGACAACGACAACGACAACGACGACGACGACAACGACGACGACGACGACAGCACTATACCAATATATGACCACAAAAATTTTTGCGGTCGTATAAAAATCCCATCAAAATGCGATGAAAAATAAATTTTTTTTAGGTAAACTGCAAATTTGCAGTTTTGGCCCCTGTGAACCCTTATAGCACGGAAATGGTAAGACCTACACCAAATCTGTTGACACACTACTGAAAGCTTGTATCAAGAGGAATCAACAAAAAAAAATCCCATCGAAATCTGATGAAAAATAAAAATTTCAGGCAATCTGCAAATTTGCAGTTGTGGCCCCTTTGAACCCTTATAGCTCGGAAACAGTAAAAGCTACGCCAAATCTGTTGCATACTACTGAAAGCTTACATCAAGAGGAATTAAAAGAAAAAAATCCCATTGAAATCCGATGAAAAATAAAAATTTTAGGTTATCTGTAAATTTACGATTTTGGCCCCTTCTGCCCCTCATGGATCAGAAGGGGTAAGAGCTACGCCAAATCTGTTGACACATTACTGAAAGCTTACATCAAGAGGAATCCAAAGAAAAAAATCCCATCGAAATCTGATGAAAAATAAAAATTTTAGGTTATCTATAAATTTATGATTTTGGCCCCCTTTGGCCCCTCATAGCTGGGTAAGGAAACAAGTTACAAAAAATCTAATAGTACAGCGCTTCATAATTTTTCATAAGGAATCCTTTGGAAAAAATTGCATCAAAATCGGACTAAAAATAAAAAAAATTAAATTTTTGAAATTCGCCCCTTTTGGGCCCCATTTATCTCGTGAACGGTACATGCCATGTGAAATCTGTTGGCATACTGCAGATTGGAAATTTTCTAAGGAGTTTACTGAAAGAAATCCCATTAAAATCTGATAAATAATAAAGATTCTACAGTCAAATACGTGAAAACAAATAATTTAATCCCTTTTGGCCCCTTTTTCTAAAATGTGCGAGGCCCGGAACATAAAATTATAGCCTGGGCTAAAGCATGTGCCAAGAAACATCATACTAAAATTTGAAAATGATCAGTTCAATGGAACCAAAGTTATGCTGTCCACAGACACAAAAATACCCGATTTTACCCCTTTTTGGCCCCTTTTTCTGAAACGGGTCGGGCCACAAACCTGAAATTAAAACCTGGGATTGCCCTTATGCCAAACCACATACATGAAGATGATCCTTTCACTAGAAACAAAGTTATGCTGGCCACAGACGCCGAGGACTGCGCCATACTATAATACGACCGCAAAATTTTTGCAGTCATATAAAAAGTATCGACCAAGGCTGATTTTCGAACTTGACCAAGGTATTAATGACATAAATATTTGGTATAAATTTCATGAGAATCCCTCAAAATTTGTAGCCATGAGAGCGCTTACAAGGTCAATTTTTGGCTAAAACAATGTCGTTGTTTTGGTCAGAGTCCCAAAACTCCGTTAAAACGTATCAACCAAGGCTGATTTTAAAACTTGACAAAGGTATAAGTGGTATAAACATTTGGTATAAATTTCATGAAAATCCGTCAAAGTTTGTAGGCATGAGAGCGCTTACAAGAAAGTATGACGGACTGATGGACACACAGGCACCCAGCATTTCAATTTCCTTGCTCTGCGTTGCGGCGGGGGACAAATAGGAGTGCACTATGGCATCATGTGATAAAGATTCTCTGAAAGTTTCATCAAAATCTATTCATTTGTTTAGGAGGAGTGGCAGATAAAATTTTGGAGGAATGGACAGACACAAGGAATACTATATACCCCGCTTTTTTTAAAAGCTAAGGTATAAAAATTAAACCCTTACTACATGCATACATTTCATTTAAATAAAAATGATATTCAAAATAATATGTCCATGAATAAAAAGTGTTAATCAAGTTGCACAGCCATATCAGCTTCCCTCTATTCACAAAGATGGACAAGGCAGACAGATGGAAGAAAAAACATACCTACTGACCTTTCTTTGTGGGGGCATAAACCAAGCAATTTTGAGAATGATCAAAGACATTATTATTTTGACTCTAATTTTAATCTCTTACTATTTAATTCAGTTTCAGAATACTCTGGAAATGTTTCATTTTGTTTTAATACTTGTCTGACATTAATGTTAATTCTTGTACAATTTATATACTCTCTAAACAATAATTCTTCTTTTGTTTGTACATCTCCATCTTCTGAGGTATCAGGATTTTTGTCACATGATTTTAAATTAATTTCCACTTGATCACATACATTTTGTACAATACATGCAGTAGGTAATTGGACAGCAGCTGTATTATCACATGGTTTGTCACATGACTTGGAAGTATTGTCAGATGACTTGACATCATCAATATTATCACACGTTTTTACATTAGAAGCATTGCGGCATGGCTTAGAAGCAATGTCACATAACTCAGAAGTATTGTCACATGATTTGATATCACCAATATTATCGCATGATTTATGCTGAAATGTATATACACATGATTTAAGATCAGATGGTTTGAATTCAGCAACACTGTCTGATGTTTTGACGTCACTATTATCGTCATGTGGCATGACACCAGAAGTAATGTTTGATGTTTTGATACATGGTTTTGAGAAAATACATCTATCCAAGTTATCTGAGGGAAGGATTCTTGGAACTGCATGGTATACCAAACGTGACTGTCCACTCATTACACAAATGTCACCACTGTGTAACATTATAGCTAATGGCTTAGTTTCTTTAGTAAGGCCACCAATCAAAAATACAGCATCTTGACCAAAACTGAAAACAAATAAATACTTTTACATATTGCAATACCATGCTAATACATGTATTACTGTGTGTATCACTGTAATAATTTTCCTGAGATTTTCTTACTATTACTGTACTATCAAAAATATTTCACATGGCAACAATTAAATGGCAATTGCAAAAAAGTTTGGTTCTATTTTGCTAAGCATTTGCTGATCTTTAATATTGTTTAATAGATTATTTTCAAATTAAATTTGACACAAGTTTGCAGTAGTCACTGATTAGGTATACATCAGTCAGACATAATCTTAAGATCATAAGAGGATGTTTGTTGATTTGTTGATATCAGAAGGAACTGCTATATATGTTGACCTTATCACTAAACAACTTAATTCTAGAAGCAAAGTTAAATTTTTTTAAAAATTGCCCTCAGGGCAAGGTCAAGGTCAAAATGTCTACAAATATGGTACCAATAGAAAGCTCTCATCAAAAGAACGTCACATACCAAATATGAACACCCTGCCACTAAGCAACTTAATTCTAGAAGTGAAGTTAAAAATTTTAAAAAAATTTCCCTCAGGGCAAGGTCAAGGTCAAAATGTCTACAAATATGGTACCTTTAGAAAGCTCTCCTCATAAGGAAGTTACATACCAAATATGAACTCCCTCACACTAAAAGCCTACCTTCTAGAGGCAAGGTTAAAGTTTTTTAAAAATTGCCCTAAGGGCAAGGTCAAGGTCAAAATGTCTACAAATATGGTACCTTTAGAAAGGTCTCATCATAAGAAAGTTACATACCCCATATGAACACCCTACCACTAGAAGCCTAACTTCTAGAAGCAAGGTTAAAGTTTTTTAAAAATTGCCCTAAGGGCAAGGTCAAGGTCAAAATGTCTACAAATATGGCACCACTAGAAAGGTCTCATCATAAGNTATCAAAAATATTTCACATGGCAACAATTAAATGGCAATTGCAAAAAAGTTTGGTTCTATTTTGCTAAGCATTTGCTGATCTTTAATATTGTTTAATAGATTATTTTCAAATTAAATTTGACACAAGTTTGCAGTAGTCATTGATTAGGTATACATCAGTCAGACATAATCTTAAGATCATAAGAGCAAGTTTGGGGTGTTGATATCAGAAGGAATTGCTATATATGTAGGGCCAATTTCAAACTAGAGATAGCAGCTGAGAGGGAGTAATAGCTTCCAACTCAGATCCAGTACTTTGGGGTTGCCACCAATATACCTGGAATTCAATTTTGTCATTCATAAATGTTCAGGTTCAAAAAGCCATATTTTTAACTTCTTACACTAAGTGACATTCCTGACAATATGTTCATCTCCATGTCATCAAACACTATGACACATGTCATGATAATTACACAAGGCAAGTCAGTGGAGTTGCAGGTATAAGAGAAGAGTTGCTAACAAGACACTGTCATAAATTACAATGAAAATTTAACCTTATCTTTAACATTTCTTGCCAAAAGAAATTCCTGACAGTATTCATATCATTATAAGGAGATCTAACAGAGCAGCAAGTTTCTCTAGGATAACACCAAACAAATAGGATGGGTTACAGATAACTTATTTGTATTGCTGTACTGACACCAGTTGTTAAAAAAATATCAAATTTATATTTTTCTTTTATATGTCTTACTGGTATATAAAGTTCTCAGTATAAAATCTATAAATATGCCTTTATTTTGTATGAATTATCACTATGGTACATTTTTTTTATACATTTAGACTGTTCTGCAGGTTGTAAACCATATTTCAACAAGACATGGTATTTGAACCTACCCCATGGGAAATTGACCTATCCACATGGGAAACTTTGGCTAAAAATTGTCCAGCTGGTCAAATGCCAAATGACACAAGTAACAGTTTATTTCAAACCCATATTTCACATACTGTATTCTTAGTATTAAGTGCCCCTGCTGCTATAAGCCCCCACCCTTAATTTTGTTTGAAATCCTTAATCCCCCCCTCAAAATTCCAATCAGAATCCGTCATTTCCATATTTATTTCAAATCTTTTCTGTTATTTGTTTATTTTTTTATCAATCGGGAATGTGTATGCATCTGAGTTTGTGGTTGTAAACAATCAAGTTATCATATTTTTCGTATGCATTTCAGTCCATACAACTGATCTGCCTGATTCTATTTTGCTGTTTGTCAAAGATTTAGATAGTTGAAGAATTTTACATTGATTATTTTTTGTACTTATGAAAGATCAAAGAAATTTGTTACAAGAGCTTCATTTTAGGACACCGTTTTTGCCCTACTTTATAATGTCCCCTTTTTTCAATTTTTCAAGCACCTGGGGCACTTAATACAAGGAACACGGTATAGTGAAAACTCACCTGATAGAAATTAGTGGTGCATCATGGTCTAACTCTGAATGATCTGTGTGTCCAGCTAATGTAGAATCCATGTGATAATAATTAACAATGCTTGCTTCAGGTGAAAATGTCTGGTAACCTAATACTGAAGCAATATATTTACAAAGATCAGACAAATCATCAGGAAATTTGTTATATCTGTCTGGATAGTATTTCTGAAAGACAAGAATATCATGTTCCCATTATGTTGCCTTGATTGATTTGTTTTGTTTTTATTAATATTTGTATTTTTATTTCAATCAAAATAATCATATACAGTGGAGCTTTGATGACTTGAACACCCAGGGAACTGATGAAAACAGTTCAAGCCAGAGGTGTGTTCCATATCGAGGTCGAACTATTGCTTAAACTTGAACAAAGGGACAACAAAAATGGTTCGAGGTATCTATGGTGTTCAAGTTATTGCAGTTCTAGCCATTGAAGGTCTACTGTGTGTTAAATCATTGTCTTTGCATTGCACATGTGTTGTAATGTAGGTATGATTTCATTGTAATTATTCTGCCCAGCTTTTGGCACTTTGATTAGTTCAAATAAAATCTATGTCTATATCTAATGTGCATCCACTCCTGTGTTAATCTTATGCTTGTCTATACAGGACTTTGATGGTATTAACATTCATCATAACAGTATTTTAGACATATCTTTTTAGAGCAACTGCCTCAACAGACCTTCCTAGTCGTTATATCACACGCAAAGCATTTCAAGTCAAAATTTGATACCACAATATATAATAAAACGACAATTTTTTTATAAAATATATTGCGAACTACCTTGCTGTCCCAATCATAATGATATCCTAATGTTACCCATCTCAACTTCATTATCAAACTTTGTTTTCCTGTTATATTATCCCTGAAATGTAGAAGATTTTACAGTTTCTTTAATAAACAGGTTTTTTCAATTAATTTGTATCTAAACAAAAAGTATGACTCAAATTTTAATTCTTGGTTTCCCAAACAAAAAATGACTTCATGTTCTAATTCAATATTCCAAGTAGACTTTAACTTTCAGTCAAGTTTTCCAAGTAGACCTTATATGATCTTGCAAACTTCAAAAAGCAGAATGAACACAAAGCTTTGCAAGAGGGAAATATTCCTTAGTTTTGAACAAAATTTTGTTAAATTTAGATATTGCAAGTTTCCGAATAAAATTTGTTTTCAGTCCAGCACTGAAGTACTGGCTACTGGGTTGGTGAATACCCTCATGGACAATCCACCAGCAGAGGCATTGACCTAGTAGTAATAAAAAACAAAATACCGAAGTTACTGTAAATTTAGATTCTGCATATGCACCTTTCAGCAACTTATGACTCTTCAATGCAGATAAAATCAAAACATTTGGAAATCCATTTACCAAAATATGTGCAAAGGCTAAAAGAGAACAAATTATGAGATGCCCTAATTACAACAAGACCTGTCGCCAAATGGCAGCAAGAAATATCCCTACTCATGGAACCTTAAATGATGAATCAATATGGTAAGTGCAAAATTTAAGTGTGTGTGTGGACACAAAAAAGGAGTGAACATGGTGATAGTGTGGACACAATACTATGAAATGATATAATGCTCAAGAAATAACTTTTCACAAGGGGAGATAATTTGACTTCGACTTTTGATTGATTCCTTCGTCAATGACTTTTTGGACTTGGATAATTTTTCAAAGAAATAATTCAAATGGTAGATATTGTGAAATACATTTGCAGGAGAGAAACACCTTTCCATTGTGGTCCTCTTAAAAAGTTGTTTCAAAAGTTTTTAAAGTGTTGAAAAGAAATTTCTTTAATGGTTATGATTTTTGTGTTTAATGTCAAAGAAGACAAGAAAGGGTGAATTATATTTTTGTCTGATTTCGATGGAATATTTTCATTAGAACAGTCATGGTTATCAAAGGAAGATAAGAGAGTATCTATATTTGTTACCTGTAGTTGATTTTGTTGTATTGCCAATGATAATGGTTATCGACAAAAGATTAATAGGATCTTATAAGAGACCATGTTAAAGATAAGGGATATCTTCTGCGAGTGTGAGAAATGCCGTCTTTTCCAGAGTGAAATGAGGGAAAAAGACATTGAATTTCTCACACAAGTGGAAGATATTCTGTTCTTTAATTTAAGTGTTCGAACCTATTTCTTTTATAAAATACAACTAACAAACTGAAGGAATGTTAAACTTGCCATTCCTTGTGGATTTTTCAACTATGATGTCAAATCATTCAAGGAGTTTATTATGGTAACAGTTATGATGTCTACCAAATCAGAACGTTGGATTGGACATCTACCCGTATAAGACAGCTTCACGCCACCCTGTCTTCTATGGACTGTCTTACACAGGAAATAGCCATTTATGGAAGACAACAGAGTCTCTATATTTGTAATTACCTGTAGTTGATGTTGCTGTGTTTCCATACATCATGGTTATCAACATTAGATACCAGATTCTCTATATTTGTTATGTTAGGTAATAATGGATATGTTTTAACACACTGATTTACCCAATAACGTTGGCAACCCTCTTCAAACGGATTTGAAATGATTATAAATCCTGAAAAATTAAAACAAAATTTGTCTTATATTTGCAAACTGTTTGTGTATTTACATGTTTTAGCTAATTATCAGTTATTTTTCTAACGATACTTACACCATCCAACTCTGCATTTTTCATTTAATTGGGCCAATGTGCTACAACAAAGAATTCTAGTTACTGTCAACAGAAATTGTTTTGTGTTGTCTTTTTTCTTGCAGTTTTCAAAAATAAATTTAATTTGGCACTGTATTTAACATGTTTAATATAGCACTGTATCTAATATAGCACTGTATTTAATTTTGCATTGTCTTCATTTCACAATTGTTGGTCAAGCTACTGAATCACTCAGTTGCATCAAGATACTTGTAACAAGCTCCATAACGAAAATAAACTGCTGCAAAAATTACCCTGTTTACAGCTCAAGATTAAACAAACAAATTTAAAGTTTCAAGGTGATAAGGGGCGTAATTCAGAATCATTTGGACCTGCGAATTCAAAATCATTTTTGACCCGAGTTTTGTAATAAACAACATGCACTCAAAGTTTAAAGTCAGTATGATCACAACTGAGACATAAAAGAGGTATTAGAGCATTGCAAGGCTCAGTGTTTTTGTTTTTTTAGAAATCTTGAGTTTATAAGAATCTAACAGCAAGATCTAGAAATCAACTCAAGACACCTAAAAGTAAGATTTCAACAATACTTCTCTGTTGATCTCTGATGAGGCTTGGTGAGTCACAGAAGAATTGACATCTTACCAAAAGTATCTGAGATTTCTAAATCTTGCATTTTCAAGGGTGTAAGATTATTTTTCTCACATTTATAGCCATAAATTCAATTTTTTCACCACCAGTTGGTACTTGACATCTAAAGTATCAAGGTGACATCAATGGCCTGAGAATAAGTTAACTGTAATTTTCTGTCTTGTACCAGGGATAACAAGACAAGAATATCTTGTATCCCTTTTCAACTGCATACATCATGACAGACATTAAAATTCAAATTAAATTTTCTTGTATGAATACACTATATCAGCATAACTGACAAAAAGTTTCTTTGTTTCAGTTACATTTATAAGCAAAAAAAAAATTGAATGTTTAATTTTGCTAGCAGTTTGTTATAATATCCTGCTGGCAAGATCAAATAAATTCAAGCAAATCACAATGAATTTTAAATTTGGTATTAATGTAATACACAGTGGCAAATCCAAGAGAAATCAAAACCCTGATTTTACCCTAAAATTATTTTATTTTTTCAAAGTGGGGGGTTGGGGCACACATTTCATGCAACCCCCTAAATCCATGTCTGATACATATGATACAAACAGAGAAATCTGTACAAACCAGGGCACTCATTTACTGCATATACACTCCAGGTTTTTACTGGCTTCAATCCTTTAAATGCTGGATGATTTTTGTTTTCGATGGGTAATGTTGTCACCTACAAAATAAAAAATTATAATAGAAAAAGAACACTCAATGAAAACTGGTAAATTATATATACTATACAAACTGCACTCATGAGAAATAAAAATGAGTTTACAGTTTTTTTATGTTTAAACTACCCCTTACTTTGTGTAGAGACTGACATACTTGATACTTTCAGATTTAAACTTTACCTCAGTCCTAATAAATTGGAGAAAATTGTATTAAAGGCACATTTTGTACAACTTAAGATATTTTATTACATTTAAACTTTTAAAGACAAACATTGCTAAAAAGATGTCTGATCTAGACCTAATGTCAGAATCTTTGCCAACCTAGTCGTCATTATTTTACTGCTAGGTCCGGATCTATGAATTAATTCCCAACAATTCTGTTAATATTGATTATGGCATCATCATTAAATATCATAGTTATTCCCACATAAATTGTACTGAAAAGATTGAGGGATGTGACATGAGGGTCAGGGTTGTATCTGTTATCCAATCTCCCATGTTTTTTTTTACCTTCTTTTCCCATTTCCCATATTTTTTTTTGTTCCTAGTTCCAATTTTTTTTTACCATTTTCTCATTTCCAAATTTTTTGACCTCCTTTCTCCCATTTCCTGAAACCATGTCACCTCTCACCATTTTGTATTTGCTGGAACCATGGGACTATGCGTAACTACTACAAAATTTTTTTATGACATTATTAGTTATACATGTATTTGTCCAAGGTTTTATTAAATCTGCCATTTACCTGGGAAAATGAATACATTTGTAATAACAAAGAATTCTAATTACCAGTATAAGTTGAAAAATTTTGAAAAAAATTCCAATCTTTAAGGGCTTAACTTCTGAACCATTTGGACCTATGGACCCAAAACTAAACTTGACCTGTGTTTTGTAATAAGTACAAAGTTTGGGGACAGTATTTTATTTCCTTCACAAGTTATAGGGTCGAAACCTATAATGAGAATATCAAATAATATCCCACCAATCAATGTGGCAAGGTATAAAAACATAGGAAGCAGCCACAGCCTGCTAAGCTCACCTTGTTGTGCAGCACTGTCACATGTTGCACATGTCAGTAAACAGGAATGGACTATAATCATTCTTTTTAACAGATTCAGTCATGCATTGTTGTTGTCATCCCAATATGCATCATACATACCAATATGGTTGATGTGGGCCATGTCATTAAGCGGGAATAGACTTTAACCATTCTACCTAACAAGTCACTCATGCATAAAATGTAGATCATAGACAGCATCCATATCATGCATTGTTGTTGTCATCCCAAAATGCATCATATATACCAATATGGTTGATCCGAAGCATGCATTGTTGTTGTCATCCCGAAATGCATCATATATACCAATATGGTTGATGTGGGCCATATCAGTAAGCAGGAATGGACTTAAACCATTCTACCTAACCAAGTCGCTCATGCGTAAAATATAGGTCAGAGATAGCATCCGAAGCATGCATTGTTGCTGTCATCCCAAAATGCATCATATATACCAATATGGTTGATATGGGCCATGTCAGTAAGGTGGAATGCACTTTAACCATTCTACCTAACCAAGTCGCTCATGCGTAAAATGTAGGTCAGAGACAGCATCCAAAGCATGCATTGTTGTTGTCATCCCAAATGCATCATATATACCAATATGGTTGATGTGGGCCATGTCAGTAAGCGGGAATGGACTTAAACCATTCTACCTAACCAAGTCGCTCATGCCTAAAATGTAGGTCGGAGACAGCATCCGAAGCATGCGTTCCAGTCATCATCCAAAAATGCATCTGACATACCAATATGGTTGATGTGGGGCATGTCAGTAAGCCTGAATGGACTTTAACGGTTCTACCTAACAGGACGCGGATGCAGACGCGGACGCCGGGGGTATCACGTAAGCCCCCATCACTTCGTGAGGTGAGCTAAAAATGTCATTACATATTTATAAAATATGTAATTTTTCTCATTTGACTGGTACTGATACACATTTTTGTGTTCATACAGAGAGCTCATACCCTATAAGTGGTTATTTTTTGCAGGTTGCAAATTTTTTAAAAATTGTTTGATTTTATTTTCCCAGGACTGAAATATTAGCAATTGCTTTATATACTTATCATTTACTTAATAAAGTCTCAAATAAATTTTATTTGGATGTTTGCAATATTCATAATATACTTGAAATAAACATAAATCTGTCATTGTACTAATTATGGAAATACCAGGTTTAAACTACATGTATATTTACAAAATGTCATCAGACACCAAATGAATCAATCAAATGGCATAAAAAATATCACAAAATATCCCAATTTTGCCAGTTTTTGAAGATGTTTTGGAAAATCTAATTTTGCAATTTGATTTTCAGGGGGTTGGGGGATTTGCCTAGAAGAAAAATTATCTACCTATGTCCTCTTCTATCAATTACAAATTATTTTCAGATAAATGTCACATCAAATTATCTTATTGTAATCCCCCCTCAAAGACCACTTATTTTTTGGAGATCTACCTAGCAACCATACTTTCTGAATTTGTTCCCCTTAAGACAAACACTTTCACCAATTGATTTCCAGAGCTTTCAACAATAATTTTGATGTAACTTAAATACATGTATTAATAATGCAATGATACAGAATGTGTGATTTTCTTATGTCATTCATTAGATGGTATTGGCTTTGAATTAAATATAGTATGAACAAATGATCAACTTTCTTCCCAAATTTAATATTTTTTCTAAAGTAGAATAGTTCATGGACAGTTGCCAAGGTATTTATATACATAAACATAGGTAATCAACGATTACAAAGTTCGCCTCGTTATGGCACGTTGTCGCAGCAACCAAATTTTGCCTGGATGCTGACATACTATCAAAATTGCATGCATATGAAAGGTTACCTGAACCAACAATGTACAGTTACTGAGCTATGAACTCCGATGTATACATTAATCTAAGTCATTCATGTGTAAAATGTAGGTTTAAGTGACCTAATTTTGTCTGAATGCTGAGCTACCATCACAGATGCATGCACATGCACATGCAGGATGATCATACCATGTACAGTACCTGAGATATGATCCCAAACATGAACTAAAATGTAAGTCTGTCATGCGGAAAATGTAGGTCAAAGTGACCCAATTTTGCCTGGATGCTGACCTACCATCAGATATGCATGCACATGCAAGGTTAGATGATCTTACTATGTTCAGTGACTGAGTTCTGAACTCGGACATAAACTTGAATGTAAGTCATTCAAGCGGAAAATATAGGTCAAAGTGACCTAATTTTGCCTGGATGCTGACCTACCATCAGAGATGCATGCACATGCAAGGTTAGATGATCCTACCATGTACAGTGACTGAGATCTGAACTCAGACGTAAACTTGAATGTAAGTCACTCAGGCAGAAAATATAGGTCAAAGTGACCTAATTTTGCCTGAATGCTGACCTACCATCAGAGATGCATGCACATGCAAGGTTAGAGGAT
>MJUU01032107.1:105381-137492 GCA_002080025.1 Modiolus philippinarum | reverse complement strand
GGCCTCAATTAGGAGTGGATATGGGATAGATGATATTACAATAAAACAATATGACAAGCTGTTGTCAAAATAAGTGTCCCAAGTCCAAGTTAAGTTGTCAATTAAATAAATTGCTATCAAAGTGAATTCATGTCTTCTATT
Organism: Modiolus philippinarum; assembly: GCA_002080025.1. Classification (NCBI taxonomy): domain Eukaryota; kingdom Metazoa; phylum Mollusca; class Bivalvia; order Mytilida; family Modiolidae; genus Modiolus; species Modiolus philippinarum. Next base: position 137,351 of record MJUU01032107.1, on the reverse strand, counting down.
ACTATACTTGCTTTTTTAAAATTAATAATCAACTCCACTTCTGTTTTCTTTGCAATTTTTATTGATTTCCCCGTATTGTACCCCTGTAAACATATTTTTGTTAAAAATAGATACCGGAAATCATTGTTTGTTCTGGATCGATACACAACAAAGTGATGACCTTTTTATGACAGCTTGTGTGTACAAATTACCATGACATCTTAGTAAAAGCTAATTGCATTGTGATTAAATGGGTTTTATTAAAATTATCTTATCATAATAATGGCAATACACGAGTCTAATGAGAGAAAATCAGACCACCTTGATCACGTGATTCAGTCCAGGTAAAATGTAAACAACGTGTTGTTGAATAAGTTTTAATTAATAATAAAACAATAATAAGTCTGAATAGCTTTATTTAAATAATAAAAACAACACAAATACTGCATAGTTTTATTAAAAAGATATAACAGGCATTCATAATTAGGTATCTGTTACCGGCAAACATTTGGACTGATGACATAAGCGCCGATCGCCGATTTCTGTTGAAATCTGCCCTGAAAATATAAAAAAATCATATTTTTCGACGTTTTTTTCAAAATCCCCAAAAAGTGGTGAATCTGAGTGTCGAAAAATTCGAGTAATTACGGTAATGGTGCATTACATGATACCCCGCCACGTTTCACAAATTTCAAAGTTAAAAGGGGCATAACTCCAGAACCCTATTTACCGCTGAACTCAAAATTACACTTGGCCTGTGTTTTGTGGAAAACAACTTACATACCAAGTTTGAAGACAGTATGATATCAGTTGGAAACCCTAAAATTTGCAAAATTTCAAAGTTTCAAGGGGCATAACTCCAGAACTCCTTGGACCTTTGAACCCAAAATCAATCTTGGTCTGAGGTTTAGGCCATATCAAATTAATTTATAGATTCTCATCCCCACCCGCCCCATTTTTTATAAGCTCAATTTTTTTTTTTTTTTCAATTATACAGAAATTTTCTTTAAATTTCTATCAATTCTAGTGAAAATCAGTAAAAAATAAAAGCCTCCCACCCGCCCAAGATTTTTTGGTACAGGTTGATGAGAATCTACAAATTAACTTGATAGGGCCTTATAGTAAACAACTTACATACTAAGTTTGAAGACAGTATAATATTTCGTTCACAAGTTATCAGTCGGAAACCCTATAAGTTGCAAAATTTTAAAGTTAGTTTCAAGGGGTATAATTCCAGAACTCCTTGGACCTCTGGACCCCAAATGGAACTTGGTCTGGATTTATAGTAAACAACTTACATACCAAGTTTGAAGACAGTATGTTATTTTGTTCATAAGTAATCAGTCGGAAATCCTTAAATTCGCAAAATTTCAAAATTCAAGGGCATAACTCATGAACCCCTTGGACCTCTTAACCCAAAATCAAAACTGACCCGAGTTTTGTGGTAAACAATTTACATACCAAGTTTGAAGACAGTATGTTATTTTGTTCTCAAGTTATCAGTCAGAAACCCTAAAATTTGCAAAATTTCAAAGTTTCAAGGGCATAACTCATGAACCCCTTGGAACTTTGACCCCAAAATCGAACTTGACCTGAGTTTTGTGGTAAACAACTACATACCAAGTTTGAAGACCTTATGTTATTTCATTCACAAGTTATCAGTCAGAAACCTTTGGGGGATGGACAGACGGGCGGACTGACGGACAGATGGACAGACGGACAATCGGACCAACGGACAGACAAGGGTAAAACAATATGCCCCCCTACTTTCAGTCACGGGGGCATAAAAAGCCATGGGACCATACTGCAGTCAAAGCTGCCTTAGCAGTCACCTTGAAATATCAGCCACCTGATTCTAAAGGTCACCTTATATACTAGTAGTTCCCTCCATAGAATATTTCCTATTAAATGAACCTGATTTAAAAGGCCACCTTTCTTCAAAGGTCATTTTGAAGCCAAAATTAAAATTTTGTTTGTTTCCCCTTACCCTACCAACCCTAAAAAATGGCCCTACTCAAATAATTTTCTTACTCAAATTTGGATAAAAAACAGTAATTTCTAACCTTTCAACCTCTTTTAAGTAACAAGAGTGGACCCTAATAGATGTCTCGCCTGTCCCTGCTTGTCGCTAAAACAGTCATGTACTACTAAAGAGCAACCTACAAGCCAAATATTTTTACAATACCACTTACAGTATTTGAGAAACTATTCTAATCAGAAACACTTAACTTTGTTCACTAGACCATGAAATTGAGGTCAAGGTCAAAAGCCAACTGACATGTACTAACCAAGACCATGCTATATAGTACCAAATATCATTAACCTATAGCTTGTAGTTATTGAGAAACAGACTTAAGCAAAAAAACTTAACCTGGTCACTGGACCGTGAAATTGAGGTCAAGGTCAAAAGCCATATGGCAGACTGACATAAACTAACCAAGACCAAGCTATATACCAAATATTATTGACCTATAGCTTGTAGTTATTGAGAAACAGACTTAAGCACAAAAACTTGACCTGGTCACTGGACCGAGAAATGAGGTCATGGTCAAAAGCCATATGGCAGACTGACATATACTAACCAAGACCAAGCTGTATACCAAATATCATTGACCTGTGGCTTGTAGTTATCGAGAAATGGACTTAAGCAAAAAGACTTAACCTGGTCACTGGACTGCGAAATATAGGTCAAGGACACATGACTTTGGGTCCGACAGATAGGGTTCGCGGAAAGCTACCTATGGACCAAATATAAAGTTCCTACATCAAAGGCTTCTATATAATAACTTGATTTTACGCCGCCGTCACCGTCGCCGTCATACTTTGCACGCCCATGTCTCACTTTCCGCGACTTTCGTTGCGGGCGTGACAAAAATTATTACTTCTGACCTACCTACTCAACATTATTAAGTAAGGTCGGGTAAGGGGAAACAAACATTTTTTAATTATGGCTTGACTCCTTCACAAAGGTGACCTCTTAAATCAAATTCACTGTATGTCTACGGTCAACAGATGGTCTGGTAACATGGATTTGCTTCCGTAAAAATACTATAATCATGATAATGTATGGTCAACTGAAAAATCAATGATTTTTATTTTTCAGTGGACCATATAATAAAAGTATAGCTACGGAAGCAATCCCTTTGGCCTGGAAGCAAGTTTCATGAAAGAATTTCACCATTTGTAATCCCAGAGGCTTGTGAAATCAGTTGGTATTTGCATACTCATAGAACCAACTGGTTACCAGAAGTTTGATATCCAATAAAAAACAGAGACCCTTCAATATGTTTGACTTGCCTTGTTTACAAACAGATGTTTATTCATTCCAGTAACGAAAATAAAGTGAAAATTATGGTTTTTGTACTATCTTTTGTATATAAGATATAAGTAGCCAGCGGCTGACTTAACAATAGGCATCAAATCTTGGCGACAATAGGATTCAAATGAAAGCCCCGAATTTCCAAAATATTTTATTCCAATTTTTGTAAATTTCCTCAGAGTCTCGAAGACCACTTATTTTTTGGAATTCTACCTATCAACCATACTTTTAGAATTTGTTTTACTTAGGATAAACATTTTCACCAATTTAATTTCCAATTATTTGATTCAAATTTCGGTAAACTTCCTGAAAGTCTCAAAGATCACTGATTTTTTAGAATTCTACCCAGCAACCATATATCCTTCTATTCCTTTTTAGTAAAATAGTGACAATCAATAATTTGTTTTTCAAAATGTTGAGAAAAATAACACCAAGGGTCTATAACAACTGTTTTCTGTGTCAAACAGCATTGCTGATGGCACCACTTCTGATTTTATCTTTATTTTGAATAAACCCTTCAATGAAGTCAACCTCATAAGAGTGGAGAAAAAGATCGGCTAGAAAAGGGGGCACAGTTTGTGCCCATTGGAATTCAGATTATTGTCGATCATAAACTCTTAATGTCATCTTCAAAAGCTGGTTGTGTCCAGATAATAATATTTGATATAGTCTCATGAGTCCGTGGACATCTTTCACCATAGACCAAGTCAGCAAGTACTTGTTTCATTAAAATCAATTCCAAACCCCTCTCTACCTATTCCAGGTATTAGCAGTGTCAATCAAAGTGCAGCCTACACTGAGATTGATTTTGAGGGTAATAGTTTGACAATTAATATTGACAGGTGCCATGTAAACTTTTCTATGATTAATTGTTTATAAAGTGCAATTCAAACAATACTTCTACTGAAAAATGCATCAAGCCTGATACTGAAATACTAATGAACAATTAGGATCATTCACACAGTTAAAATCCATTCAAGGCCAGTGTTCAATATTAGGGCTGTTTAAATTTGGAATTAATTATTAGTCTACTAATTTTGTAAAAAAAGATTGCACTTTTTATACATTTATTTAATCATTCAAAGTTTATTAAAGACAAGAGGCTCTCAAGAGCCTGTATCGCTCACCTGGGCCACGGCTGATTTATGCAGTTAAAATAATCCCAATGTTTAAAGGGCATTATTTTCAAATTTGTTAATAGACATTGATGTTATATTATCTTAAGTTAAACTATATTCCAGACTGGCAGCTATTTTGGATGGGGAGCAGTTCTACTGTCACCTTTCTTGAAGGGGACCAGTGAGCCTAATTTTGGTTCCAATTGACTAAATATTTTCAGAGGAGAACATCTTTAAATGCTTTCCGATAGGCTTCTGATAGGTCTCAAGGTTAAACTATGTTCCCCACTGGGGCCATCTTGAATGCCATGCAGACAAGCCAGGCAAATTTTTCAAACGGGAACAACTATGGCCCGTTGTGACCAAGTATGTTTTCACTATTGGCCATGTAATTTCAGAAGAAGATCTTTTAATGTTTTCCCAATGGGTCAAATGTTAAAACTGTTCCCCACTAGCAGACATCTTGCATTAAGCAAAGACCTGAAAAACAACTTTTTTGCAGGGTCACAACCTAAGACTATTGTGGCCAAGTTCGGTTCCAATTGGCTGAAAATTTTCAGAGAAGATCTTTGAAAGTATTTTCTCATAGGGTCCATTGTTAAAATTATTATCCCTGCTGGCGGCCATCTTGGATATAGCATGGATCTGAAAAACAACTTTTTGCAGGGGACCATCTAAGGACTATTGTGGCCAAGTTTGGTTTCAATTGGCCAAGTAGTTTCAGAGGAGAAGATCTTTGAATGTGTTTTCCCATAGGGTCCAATGTTAAAACTATGATCCCGCTGGCGGCCATCTTGGATATCGTGCGTATCTGAAAAACAACTTTTTTGCAGGGGACCATCTAAGGACCATTGTGGCCAAGTTTGGTTTTAATCAGGGAGTACGGGTACTGAAAATGGGAAAATCTTTCAGAGTCTCTCTTAGATGTTACTTTTATTTTTATTTATTTTTTTTTATGTGGCATTTGATTATTTTTTCTTCTATATTTTTTTTCTAACACTGCAGAAAAACAAAGAAAATCAAGATATCGACAGTTTAAATAATTAAATTGGTAATGCAGTACATTCAGAGATGCATCAGCGATATGATCCATGAAGACATTTTTTTTTACTTCGTAAGACACCATTGGTGACAGAGACTAAGAACTAAGCAGAATGGAGAAAGAACACACGTAACATTGACTTGCATGATAAAATGAGTTTTTGTCAAATTGGAAATTGCACTCCTGGACAGCAAACTCCGAGATTGTTAACAAGATGCAATTTTGTTTTATCACAGTATATTTTTTTCTTTTTCGGCCTTTTTTCAACATTATTCTAAACTGGATTATATATCAAGAGATAGAGTTAGTTTTTTTAAATATTACACAAAACAATTTAAACAAGAATTAAACTAAGAATTGCACTACAACACACAAGCATCATTTACCCGCTCTCTCACAATTTCTCTAAAGTGTAAAATGTTTTTCTAATATTTTCTCATGTATGCAAGTGCTTGGGTCTTACTAATTTTAATGTAAATACACTGATTAATTATTCAATTAGCCTGATAGATCAAAGAATAAGTTTTAAAATCCTTTCATATTAATTAATATTATATCCATCAATAGGCAATTAATCATTATATAGGCTTATTCACCGTGACCTCACAGCATCGAAATTTTTACCTGTAGAGCCTTTTGGTTGGCAAGAAATCGTAATCATTAATTAAGGCCATGAAAATTTCATTTTTAATTAACTTGTATGAAGTTGTTTTAAAGGTAATTTGATAATTTCTTTTGATGTGAATTGTAGACATTTTACAGTTTAACAGGATATAAAAATTTTCAATATTGGATTATTTTTATCTGATTCTAAAAACGTATTTGTATAGTATTCAAAATTTTAACAGTTCCAATTATTTGAAATACAGATTTCAAATTATTCAGAGAAAATTTAGAAAAAGTAAATTGGCAGATAAAATATGAAAATCTCGAGGTTTATTAGGCATCTTACAGATCCAAAATCAGACTAGTATGAAAAAAGTTATTAAAAAATAAAATTCTGTCCCATTACTATGCAAAGGTGGAGACTTACTGTAAACCTTAAAAAGACGAAAATTGTAGCCTTTTGGCTTTAGTAAATCGGGTAAAAAGTGCAAGATCAATTTCAAATATAACAGTAACCTTCTTGAAAATTTGTCTTCTTTTTCATATCTTGGAATTCAATTTACATCATCAGGTAGTTTTTCCACAGCAAAATCTGATCTTGCATGTAAATCCAGGAAAGCACTATTTAAGATTAATAAATGTGTAAACTACCCCTATACCAACTTGAGCTTAATGATTAAATTGTTTGATAGTCTAGTTAAACCAATATTGATATATGGCTGTGAAGTTTGGGGTTCATCTAAAAATATCTATAACTTTGAGTCTAAAATTGACCTAATGCACAATAAATTTTGTAAATCGCTTCTAGGTGTAAACAAAAATGCTGTAAACAGCTCAGTAAGAGGTGAAATTGGTCGTTACCCGCTACAAATTTTTATAAACATCTCAATTATAAAATTTTGGTTGCATATTGCAACAAAAATTGTAGACAACTGGTTCACCAAGCTTATCAGTCACACTTCAGAAACAATGATGCTAGATCTGAGTGGCTTGTCTATGTTAAAAAACTTTTAGATACTCAATGTTTGGGAAAACCCAGAATTTTTCAATAATGATATTTTCATTAATAATTTTACCCAACATGCCCAAAGAGTGTTTGATAATTTCTGTCAAAATTGGAACAGTGACATCAGTGTTAGTAGTAAACTAGACTCATATAAATTCATAAAAGATACTTTTGAAAAAGAAAAAATATTTGGACATACTTGAAGACAGAAATATACGGAGTGCTTTTTGCAGATTAAGAACAAGCTCTCATTCTTAAAGAATTGAAACAGGCCGATATAATAAACCTATTCCTATCCCTAGGCCTAAAAGAACATGTTCCAAATGTAATGTGTTGGATGATGAACCCCACTTCCTCATTAGCTGTACCAAATACGATTCTAAAAGATCTGAAATGTTTGCAAAAATAAAACAAAATATTACAGGAACTTTTAAGAACAAAAGTGAATTGGGCAAATATATATACTATATGAAAAATGAAGATCCTTTAATATTCAAACATACTGCTCGATTTATTTATGAATGTTTTTTTAAAAGATGAATTATATAGAAAACATGTACTGTTTAATGTATTATTCTAATTCTGTATTACATATATATTTTGTCAAACCCTTTGTATGTGGTTGTACAATAAAGATTGTTGTTGTTGTTGCAATGCAATTAATATGTTGAAATACGATTTTGCCAACCAAAAAATTGATTTTGTGACATCACTGATTGGATTCGCTAACAAGCCTACACCCTTTAATTACAGGAGCGAAATGACCCACTTTTCAGCGCGAAACAACCCAGCGCGAAATAACCCGGAGCAAACGGGTAATAGTAGCAAAACAATCCGGTACCGTGAAACTTCAATGTGTTGGGCTTCATATATTAACTTGAAATGAAATATTGAAATTTCCGACTCCTGTGCATTTTACTAAAGCAATTTGTGACACATCAATTTACTATCTTCTGTTTTATACCCTTTCTTGTGATTTAGAAAGGTCAATGACATCTGAAAAATTTGGGGAAGGACAGCGTTGTTTGTAGCGCTTGAATTCTGGTTTAAAGTTGTCAACTTCTGACATTTCTTTTTAGGGTCATACGGTGAAAGGGATAGAAATGTGTATTGGTATTAGGGTCATGCTAAAAAGCGTCCAGGAATACTCAAAGGGTAAAAATAGGACAAAGGTCTTAATTTATCTCCCCTTTCGTTTTCCAAAACTCAATTCTAGTCCGATTTTTAAAAAAAAATCATCGTTTAAAAGATTTGTATTTATATGCACACTGTAACAGTTACTGATGAATGACAGAAACTACACATCACACTTTTTGAACTATGACAATTTGAATGTTGATTATAGTTAAAAGTAGATAACTACTAGATATTATGTACATTTGCTAGCAAACTTGATGCTTAAAGATTTCACGTGTTGCATAAATATGGAATGGACTATAATCAATACGCTTCTGTACCTCCATATATTTTTGCCTTATCGTATTTGGTCAGTAGCTAGAATGGAAAATATAACTCTGCTAGATCAAAGAAGACATACAAATTACCGATAAAACAAGGCCAAAGCTACCATTTGGAACAAAATTTGGGGACTTAGTTTCTTTTACCTTTTCCGGACTCTTTGTACTTTCCCAAGCGCTCTTTACTGTGACCATGTTGGTAAAAATCAACACTTTACTGCAAAGTAGAGGACGAGCATGTCCACCTCGAGACTGAGATTTGTTGTCTTCAATGTGCCTTGGACTGCTAACAGAAGTATGATTGAAAATTTTTGCTGTTGTACTTTTAAGTAATGTATATAGACAATATGGTTTAGTGTTTAAGTTTAGGGAATTAACTTTCACATGCACTTGCCTCCTCTGACACCACAACACATGTTGCTTTGTAGATTCTATGTATATGTGCTATATTTTGCTATGTATGGGTTGTGTGTCATATATGTTGTTAATTTTATTGTCCCCCATCGCAACGCGACAGAGGGACATGGTAATGGTCCGTACATCCGTGTGTCACGTTTTTTGTGGGCGCAACTCCTCAGAAACCGCTGGTCAAAATTCATTCAAATTTTACAGGATTGTTAGTGACCATTAGTACTAGATTATATTGCATCGCCATTTTGATTCGTCAAATTTTGTTGGAGTTATGGGACTTTGATTATTTCCACATTGTTATACAATGGCAAATCTTGTGGACGCCACTCCGCAGAAACCGCTGGCCAGAATTCATTCAAATTTTACAGTATTGTTAGTCACCAATAGTACTAGATCATATTGCATCACCATTTTGATTCGTCAAATTTTGTTGGAGTTATGGGACTTTGATTATTTCGACATTGTTACACAATGGCAAATCTTGTGGACGCAACTCCTCAGAAACCGCTGGCCAGAATTCATTCATATTTTACAGGATTGTTAGTCACCATTAGTACTAAATCATATCCTGTCGCCATTTTGATTCGTAAAATTTTGTGGGAGTTATGGGACTTTGGTTATTTCCACATTGTTTTACAATGGCAAATCTTGTGGACGCAACTCCTCAGAAACTGCCGGCCAGAATTCATTCAAATTTTGCAGGATTGTTAGTCACCATTAGTACTAGATCATATTGCATAGCCATTTTGATTTCTAAAATTTTGTGGGAGTTATGGGGCTTTGATTATTTCCACATTCCGGCCAGAATTCATTCAAATTTTACAGGATTGTTAGTCACCATTAGTACTAGATCATATCGCATAGCCATTTTGATTTCTAAAATTTTTTGGGAGTTATGGCACTTTGATTATTTCTACATTGTTATACAATGACAAATCTTGTGGGCGCAACTCCTCAGAAACTGCTAGTCCGAATTCATTCTAATTTTACAGGATTGTTAGTCAACTTATGTACAAGATCATATCGCATAGCCATTTTGATTCGTCAAATTTTACAGGAGTTATGGGACTTTATCGACTTAACGCATGCTACAGCTTAGGAACACTTTGTGGGCGCAACTCCTGGGAAACCAATGAACGGATTATGCTGAAATTTTGTGTGAACATTTGCCACCATATGTACTTGATCATATTATGCTGCCATTTTGATTGGACAAATTTTACGGGAGTTATGGGATTTTATCGACTTTATGCATACTACAACATAGGAAGACTTTGTGGACACATCTGAAATTTTGCTTGGCTGTTTGCAACCTAATGCAGTTGATCATATCCTGCCGCCATTTTGATTCGCAAAATTTTGCATGAGATATGGGACTTTATCGACTTTACTGCGGCGGCGGGGGACATAGCTACGCGTAGCAATCTTGTTGTTGTAATGTCGGTTAATAGACGAGTTTCCAATTGGTGAATTTTCCCGGAAAATGTTGACATCACAATGTAACGTGACACAATTTACTCCGATTGACCCCAGGTCACTCGGGGTATTTCATTCATAAAAAGAAATTGGAAATTGGTCTATAGCTCTACAGAGCTTATGTTTTGCTTGTACTATATCCGACTATAAATAAAGTTTCTTAGTCTTAGTCTTAGACACAGGCACTTGTTTCAGTCCCTACTGACATTTTTTATGAAACAAGTGCCTGTGCACCACAAGCACTTTGTTTCATGAGAAATGATCCGTATGCCCCCTCTGCAAATATATAGAAAGGGGATATGTGGATTTTCATGAAACAAGTGCCTCTGGCTACATTAATTTATACATTATCTTTGAAACAAAGCTATAAAAATGCATTTTTTCTAGCATTTCATCATTTTTTATATATGAAATTAAGCACCTAATCAGATAATAATAGAAAAAAATAAAGAGATTTATCCAGCACTGGCCTAGTCATTCTGTTATTTGTTCTCTGAAATGTGTAGACCGAATTCTTCTGCCTCTATGGTGCAAATATTTATACCTATTTATCATTTATCTTTTCTATTTGGACTTTTATTTTTATTTTTTGCTGTTGCCCTATGAACAATAAATAGGTAATATTTGCACCATAGATACAGAAGAATTTGGTCTATGAAATGTGCTGTTGAAGAGAAAATGATAATCCACCACATTAAAATTAATTCACTGACAGGTATAAATATTTACCACATGCCGGAGAAAATTTACTGAAGCTACTGTGTTACATATAAGAAAGGAGACACAGAGCCAACGTTGTCAGTCTGAAAACATAAAAACATTTCTTGGATAAAAAAGACTATTATTCTATATCATATATTGTGGCTGAGACTTATAATAACGCATGTAATTTAAAGTCTTTTATTGTGGGAGAACAGGTAATACAATAGGGCAAACAGAAATGTGGGGGAACATACCTGGATTCCAATTCTCTTGTATCCTTTCTTCTTTCTCCTGCCCCTTTTCTCCTTTCTCCTACCCCTTTCTCCCAGCCCTTTCTGCTTTCTCATGCCCTTTTCTCTCGGTCTCCCTTAACCCTGTCAGTCTGCCCCTATGGTTCTTCAGAATGCTTTTCATTGCTGTACCACTGTTTACCTTTGTGCTTAAATGTCCCTCAAAATGTGACCCTATTCAAGACGATGCTGTGAAGTGAGATTACAGTAATCTTACAACAGTAAAAATGCATTATCCAGAAATCTCAAAAGTGAGAAATTTAGTATCATAACAATTTTGAATTATATTTTGTGATTTCCATGCATAACTTACATGTTATTTTGCAAAATAATGCCAAAAGTGGAAAGCACTGAGAATTTTGTTAAACAACATCCTCAAGTATGAAAACCCTCTTATGAAAATAAATCCAGACTAGATCTTGTGCTTTCTACGCTGTTAGAAACAACAACTATACCTGCTTTTTGCAAGCTATTAAACCCTTACCTTCCAAGTCCAAGATTTTAAGAATCCAATTATTGGAAACAAATTATTTCACCTCTGACAACAAATTCAAGCTGTATGGTGGCTAGTTGGAATACGTCGTTTTCAGTATAGATCTACTACTTGATAACATACTTATCTTAGCAATTTTTCACTTGATAATAGTGACATTGTGGTGCTTGGAGTCTTCCGCTTCATACTTGCTGTAAATAACAATATCTTATTGGACAAGTTCTACTTATATAATGTTGTAAAAAGTCGTAAATTTTTCATCCTATTTTATTATGAAGCTTGAGGTTAAGAACCGCAGTAACATGATTTTTATATTTGGAAGTGAGTTTCAATTTCGTCGCATTAGCATCAATTGAATCGGAAAATTTTTCTTTAAAGGTTTCAGAACATTTCATTTAACAAATTGAAATCTTTTTTTTTTTTTTTTGCATCACAAATTTTTGAAAATGACCAATTTCAATAAAATGCTTTCAAAAAGTATGGTTTTTGATAGAACTGCAAAAAATACTCGGTCTTTGAGCATGTTTATAGTTTCAGGAAATTTATCAAAAATGGAATAAAACATTTTGAGAGTTTCAGGAAATTTACAAAATTGGAATATTGTCAAATCCTTTTATTAGCTCATCTGGCTATGCCAGGGTGAGCTTTTGCCATCACTTGGCGTCCGTGGTCTGTCCGTCCATTGTAAACTTTTTTTCAAAAGTCTTCTCCTCTGAAACCACTGGGCCAATTTAATCCAAACTTGGCCTGGGTCATCACCAGGGTTTGTAGTTTAAAAAATGTGTTCGGTTAGTCTGCTGTCCAAACAACATGTCCACTGTTACTAAAAATAGACCATAGGGGTAAATTGCTGTTTTTTGGCAAATAACTCAAAAACTGTTGCAGATATCAAAAATCTGACATGGTGCAAAATTGTTCAGAATGCCGAGATCTATCTGCCCTGCAATTTTAAAGAAAATCGGAAATCCTTCTCAGAGTTACAGCCCTTTTTCCGTAAAATTTTCAAAATGTATGCATTTTTTATTTTTATTTCAAAAACTGTAACAGATAGAGGTGAAGTGTTTATTGGAAAAATGTTCAGCATATCAAGATCTACATACTCTGAAATTTTGAAGAAAATCTAAATGCTTATGTAGAAGTTATTGACTGTTTTTCTGGAAATTTTTTTTTCAATGCCATATATGGTTATGGGTTATTTCCCTTTAAATTCTGTTTTCAAATCTTCTTTGGTTTACTTTTCTCTTTTAAGTTTTAGAGAAATTTACTGCTATCACTTTATTTAAAAAAAATTATTTGTTACATAATCAAGAGCAAAAAAGGTGTTTTTGTACAAATTTTACAATTTTTTGCAAAAATACTTCCTTAATCTTTACTTATTTCACATTTTGATAAATTTGTATGTAAAAATTCCTGTAGTGAATTTGTTTGCCTACTATGTATACATCATGTCTTATTTAATTATAAAAGAGCAATTAGGCTTCATAGCATGCATTGACTTCTCTGCCATTGTAAGTTTTTGTGATCACTGTGTCCATGGTTGGTCTGTCGTAAATTTTTCAATCAAACATCTTCTCTTAAACCGCTGGACCAATTGGAACCAAACTTGGTCACAATAGCCCCTTTAAAAAATGTGTCTGGCAAGTCAACACGCCATCCAAGATGGTCGTCAGTGGGATCTTTGTCGAAAAATGGACCCTATATTCAAAGATCTTCTCCTCTGAAACTACTGGGCCAATTGGAACCAAACTTGGTCAAAATGGTCCTTAGGTGGCCCCTTTTTAAAAAAAAATGTGTGGCAAGTTCATATCATATCCAAGATGGCCGCCAGCAGGGAACACGGTTTTAACATTGGACCCTATGGGAAAGCATACAAAGATCTTCTTCTCTGAAACCACTGCGGCAATTGGAATCAAACTTGGTCACAATAGTCCTTGGGTGGTCCCGTTTAAAAATTGTGTTCGGCAAGTCTGCACTTCATCCAAGATGGCTGCCACCCGGAGAACTTTGTCGAAAATTGAACAATATTGCAAAAATCTTCTCCTCTGAAAATACTGGACCAATTGGAACCAAACTTAGTGTCACAATGGTCCTTAGGTGGCCCCTTTGGGATCTCACACATGCCTACTTCCTGTTTGACAGAACTTAGATTGTTTTTAGCGTCTTGAAAATTTCTGTCACGTTTTATCAGGAACCACGAATCCTAGCCTCCTGCAATTCAGTATGGAGTATCAGTATGGGGACCTACATCGTGTAATAAAGTTTGTGATTTCTTGCATGCCCACTTCCAGTTTGACAGACTTAGAATATTTTTGCTGATCGGGTCACAAAAAATTTCTGTCACATTTTTCTCAGGAACCATGTATCCGATCCTTCTACAATTTGGCATGGAGTATCAGTATGGGAACCTATATGGTGTAACAGAGTTTGGCATCTCTTGCCTGCCCACTTCCTGTTTGATGGAACTTAGAACATTTTTAGCGTCTTGAAAATTTCTGTCATGTTTTTCTCAGGAACCACAGATCCAAGCCTGCTGCAATTCAGTATGGCATATCAGTATGGGGACCTATACTGTGTAATAGAGTTTTGAATCTTTGGAATGCCCGATTCCTGTTTGACTGAACTTAGAATATTTTTCGAGTCTTGAAAATGTCTGTCAAATTTTTCTCAGAAACCACATATCCCTGTCTTCTGCAAATAGGCATGGAGTATCAGTGTGGGCACCTTTAATGTGTAAGAGGGTCAGGGATCTCTTGCATGCCCACTTCCTGTTTGACGGATCTTGGAATATTTTTTGTGTTATTACTCAGGCAACACATGTCTTCCGTGGAAGACATACTTCTAAGTTTATTCACTTTTAATAACTTGTACTTTCTGTTTGCATTGATTGAATCAGTTCTCAAATTTCCAAATTAAGCATTATGCTACATTAATTAGTTATTTTCTGTGCAGTAGTTCTTTGGATGACTACAAATTTTGCCTTGTGTGGATCTTTGAGTTTCGGCTCCATCAGAGTTGATTTTTATGCACCCACCTACGAGAGTAGGGGGGCATATAGTGTTCGGGTCTGTCCGTCCGTCCGTCCGTCCCAAGCCAGGTTTACCCACAGGTTGAAGTTTTTTTCTGTGAAGGAATTAAACTTTATGTAAATACAGATAAGAATCTAATTCAACAAAAATCATAATAAAATTTTACCCTGGCAACCAACTTCATGCTTCACTGATCACGGGAAAAAAGTGTGATAGTATGAGGTTTACCCACAGGTTGAAGTTTTTTTCTGTGAAGGATGTATGCTTTTATCATTAAACTTTATATAAATACACATTAGCATCTAATTAAACAAAAATCATAATAAAATGGCAACCAACTTCATGCTTCACTGATCATGGAATAAAAATGTGATAATATGAGGTTTACCTACAGGTTGAAGTTTTTTTTCTGTGAACGATGTATGCAATTATCATTAAACTTTATATAAATACACATTGGCATCTAATTAAACAAAAATCATAATAAATTTTTGCCATGGCAACCAACTTCATGCTTCACTGATCACAGGAAAAAAACGTGATAGTATGAGGTTTACCCACAGGTTTAAGTTTTTTTCTGTCAATGGTGTATGCTATTATCTTGAAACTTTACATAAAAACACATTAGTGTCTAATTAAATAAATTTCATGATAAAAATTCATCCATGCTACCAACTTCATGCTTCAATGATAATGGAAAAAGGGGGTAGTATGAGGTTTTCCCTCAGGTGAAGCTTTTTTATATGTGAAGGATGTATGCTATTATCATTAAACTTTATAAAGATACATATTAGCATCTAATTAAACAAATTTCATAATAAAAATTTATCCATGCTACTAACTTCATGCTTCAATGATCATGGAGAAAAGGGGGGTAGTATGAGGTTTACTCTCAGGTTAGTTTTTTTTTTTGGTGTGAAGGATGTATGCTTTTATCATGACACTTTATACAGATATACATACGGATATAAGTAAACAAAATATTAAAAAAATTTAACAATACAATCAACCTTATGCTTCACTGATCATGGAAAAAGGGGGGATATACCATTGTTAAAAACAGCTGTGAGGCGGGGCATTGTGTCCGTTAGACACATTTTCTTGTTTAAATTTATTTAGCTATCTTGAATCCACAATAGAAAGTAATAATACATTCTGGTACACTATTTTATGTTCCATTGTCATTGTATCATATGTCTGAATTGTAGAATCTTCTCTGAGATGATAGAAATGTCATTTCTTTTTAACATTTATGTGCTCTCTGTTTCAGAAATTATACAACAGCATTTTAGCAAGTTTGGAATTGTAACTTCAGTAAATCATCCATATGTGAGTAATGTAAAGGAATACTAGTTAATAGTTAGCTTAAAAATGCAAAAGTTTCAACACGTTTTCAAGCAAATCTCCAAAAGAGATCACACACAAGGGAGACATGTATTACATACAACTCTGTATCTTGTAACTGTCTTTTTTCTGTTCAAATGTCTTTTTTCTGTTCATGTGCTAGTATACTAGATACAACATTGTACAATGAAGAAGCAATTTGTGACCCTTCAAAATAAATTTTTTGATGATGGTATTTTTAATTTCAAGATTATTTTTTCTTTCAATACTTTGAATACGAAACAATGATCAAAGAATAAAAGGAAGTACTACCGGTAAGTATTTTAGCTTTACTGTAGGGGTCAGTTTTAATGGTGGAGGAAACCAGACAGAACCACTGACATTGGGCAGGTTACTGACACACCTTATCAATTAATGAAGAGAAGATAACAAAAAAACACCTACAATAGCCTAAGATTACAATCACATTCCACAATCCACCACAGAACTGCACAAGGGATAACTTGGTACAAAATGTACCAACACTAGCAAGAGCTAGCGGTAGGGTTAAACTGGTTTATGGGTAAGGTTGCAAATCAAGTGCACCCTTTTTAGCTCACCTGGCCTAAAAGGCCATGTGAGCTATTGCCATCACTTGGCGTCCGTCGACGTCCGTCCGTCATAAACTTTTTCAAAAATCTTCTCCTCTGAAACCGCTTGGCCAATTTTAACCAAACTTAGCCTGAATCGTCACCAGGGTATCTAGATTCAAAATTGTGTTCGATTAGTCCGAGGACCAAACAACATGGCTGCCATTACTAAAAATAGCACATAGGGGTAAATTGCTGTTTTTGGCAAATAACTCAAAAACCATTACAGATATCAAAAATCTGACACGAGATAAAAGTGA
Source organism: Modiolus philippinarum (assembly GCA_002080025.1). Taxonomy (NCBI): domain Eukaryota; kingdom Metazoa; phylum Mollusca; class Bivalvia; order Mytilida; family Modiolidae; genus Modiolus; species Modiolus philippinarum. Next base: position 120,193 of record MJUU01032107.1, on the reverse strand, counting down.
CCAACATGACAAGATCTACCTGCCCTGCAATTTTGAAGAAAATCCGAAAATCCGTCTTGGAGTTATTGCCCTTTTTCCGTGAAAATTTCAAAATTTTGATATTCTTAATTTTTTATCGCAAAAACTATAACAGATAGAGGTCAACTTTAAATTGCAAAAATGTTCAGCATATCAAGATCTACCCACCTTGAAATTCTGAAGAAAATCTGACTACCTATATAAGAGTTTTTGCCCTTTATTGGTCAAATTTAAGAAATTTGATACTTTTTGTCATCAATTTAAAAAATCTTCTCCTCAGAAGCCACTGGGCCAATTTTTACCAAACTTGACCTGAATCATCACCAGGGTATCTAGATTCATAATTGTGTTCGATTAGTCCGAGGACCAAACAACATGGCTGCTGATACTAAAAATAGCACATAGGGGTAAATTGCTGTTTTTGGCAAATAACTCAAAAACCATTACAAATATCAAAAATCTGACGAGGTAAAAATGATCAACATGACATGATCTACCTGCCCTGCAATTTTGAAGAAAATCCGAAAACCCGTCTTGGAGTTATTGCCCTTTTTCCGTGAAAATTTCAAAATTTTGATATTCTTAATTTTTTTATCCCAAAACTATAACAGATAGAGGTCAACTTTAAATTGCAAAAATGTTCAGCATATCAAGATCTACCCATCTTGAAATTTTGAAGAAAATCTGACTACCCATATAAGAGTTTTTGCCCTTTATTGGTCAAATTTAAGAAATTTGATACTTTTTATCATCAATTTAAAAAATCTTCTCCTCAGAAGCCACTGGGCCAATTTTTACCAAACTTGACATGAATCATCACCAGGGTAAACAGTTTCAAAATTGTGTTCGATTAGTCCGAAAACCAAGCAACATGGCTGCTGTTACTAAAAATAAGAACAATGGGGTAAATTGCATTTTTTGCAAATAACTCAAAAACCATTACAGATATCAAAAATCTGATTGGGAGTGAAAATAATGAGCATGTTAAGATCTACCCGCCCTGCAATTTTAAAGAAAATCCGAAAACTAGTTTTGAGGTATTGCCCTTTTTCCATGAAATTTTCTAAATTTTAATATATTTTTTTTTGTTTTAAAAAGTGTAACAGATAGAGGTCAAGTGTAAATTGCAAAAAGGTTCAGCATATCAAGATCTACCCAACCTGAAATTTTGAATAAATCCAAAAATCTTTGTAGGAGTTGTTGCCCTTTTTCATGGAATTTTCAAATTTTCATATTTTGTCGTCTTTTATATCCATAACTAGAGAAGATGAAGGTTAAGTGTAAATTGATTAAAATGTTTGCCATGCTATGGCAACTTGTAAACTGGTGTTGAAAATTGTTCATTGACCACCATTTTCAAAATGGCTTCCAAAAAAGGCGGGAAAATTCAACATTGTCTGATTTCAATGAAATTTGGTTTCCAAGTGGATATTGATGTTGTGACTTCAAAACAGATACTGAAAATTGTTCGTTGACTGCCATTTTCAAAATGGCCGCCAAAAAAGGCTGGAAAATTCAACATTGTCCAATTTCAATGGAATTTGGTTTCCAAATAGGTTTTGATGTCGCAAATTCAAACCAATGTTAGAAATTGTTCGTTAACCGCCATTTTCAAAATGGCTTCCACAAAAGGCGGGAAAATTCAACATTGTCTGATTTCAATGAAATTTGGTTTCCAAGTGGATATTGATGTTGCGACTTCAAAACAGATGCTGAAAATTGTTTGTTGACTGCCATTTTCAAAATGGCTGCCAAAAAAGGCGGGAAAAGTTAACATTGTCCAATTTCAAAGGAATTTGGTTTCCAAATGGGTATTGATGTCGCAAATTCAAACCAATGCTAAAAATTGTTTGTTCTCTGCCATTTTAAAATGGCCACATAAAAAGGCGGGAAAATTCAACATTGTCCGATTTCGATGAAATTTGGCTTCCAAGTGGATATTGATGTTGTGAATTGATATTAAGAATTGTTGGCTGACTGCCATTTTAAAAAGGCTGCCGAAAAATTCAGGAAAATTCAACATTGTCTGACTTCAATGAAATTTGGTGTCCAAGAGGATATTGATGTTGCGACTTCAAAAGTCGTGTTGAAAATTGTTTGTTGACCGCCATTTTCAAAATGGCCGCCAAAAAGGCAGGAAAATTCAACATTTTCCTCTTTCAATGAAATTTGGTTTCCAAATAAATATTGATGCGGTAACTTAAAAATATGGTTTTGAAAATTGTTGTTGACCGCCATTTACAAAATTATGTCTCAACTTAAAACTGGTGTTGAAAGTGGTCATAAGCAAGTACATTTTTGTCAAAAAAGCGCAACAAAGAAATATAGTAAAACAAGATCAGACTTTAAATACAGTTCAAGATATTGGTGGTGTTTGAGCTAACAAAGTTTTAGAGACTTAAGTTCAACTGTATAACTTAAAATGTTAGCTTCATTGTGGCAACTGAAAGCCAGGTGAGCGATACAGGCTCCTGGGAGCCTCAAGGTTGTTGTTTAAAAGCGGAGCACAAATTTGCAACACAGAGGTGATTTGCTACAATGATTGTACAGCTAAAGTAACTACCTTAATCACTCTGCTATCGAAGCTGCTCTCTAACAGGTCAGTAAAAGCAACATCAGTATCAGAATAACAGAATATTGATTTTTTTTTTTAATTCAAGTTTATCTCTTAATTATGAACTTATAATAACGAAATTTATTTTCGCTTTTTTTTTTCACAGAATAAAGAGACAGGTTTCTATAAACCTTATGCATTTGTACAAATGAAGAATGAGAAGGATGTTGATAAAGTATTTGAAGAAAATGTTCATATTATTGATGATGTGAGGGTGTATGTTAATGAGGTAAAATCATAAGTAGAATATATAAACTTGGAAAATTTTGGAAATGACCAATTTAACCAATTGTTTGATCAGTATCAATAAACCAAAACATTCAAAAGATATGCATTGCAGATTTCCTGGATCATTAACATATAGTTATTGCAATTGATGTATTAAAATCAAATTCTAAATAGTTTTCCATGCGGAAATCAAACTATTAATTATCCCCTCGCCCAACGAAGTTGGGGAGGGGATATAGCATCTCGCCTGTCCGTCCGTCCGTTCGTCCCACATCAGGTTAAAGTTTGCGTTAAGGTTCATATCTTAGGAACTACATGTGGCACGTCAATCATCTTGCGTCTTGCAGAGTGATGCTGCTTCGGATGATAATTGGGTCACTCTGACCTACATTTCATGCTTCAATGACTCCGGTTAAGTTTGCGTTAAGGTTCATATCTGAGAAACTACATGTGGCACATCAATCATCTTTGGTCAGTAGATGCGTCTTGGAGAGTGGTGCTGCTTTGGATGATAATTGGGTCACTCTGACCTACATTTCATGCTTCAATGACTCAGGTTAAAGTTTGCGTTAAGGTGAATATCTGAGAATCTACATATGGCACATCAATCATCTTTGGTCAGTAGATGCGTCTTGGAGAGTGATGCTGCTTCGGATGATAATTGGGTCACTCTGACCTACATTTCATGCTTCAATGACACTCCAGTTAAAGTTTGCGTTAAGGTTCATATCTGAGAAACTGCATGTGGCACATCAATTATCTTTGGTCAGTAGATGTGTCTTGGAGAGTGATGCTGCTTCGGAAGATAATTGGGTAACTCTGACCTACATTTCATGCTTCAATGACTCAGGTTAAAGTTTGCGTTAAGGTTCATATCTGAGAATCTACATGTGGCACATCAATCATCTTTGGTCAGTGGATGCGTCTTGGAGAGTGATGCTGATTTAGAAGATAATTGGGTTACTCTGACCTACATTTTATGCTTCAGTGACTGCTTAAAGTTTGTGTTAAGGTTCATATCTTAGAAACTACATGTGGCACATCAATCATCTTTGGTCAGTAGATGCGTCTTGGAGAGTCATGCTGCTCGGAATGATGATTGGGTCACACTGACCTACATTTTATGCTTCAATGACTCCTGTTAAAGTTTGTGTTAATGTTCATATCTGAGAAACTACATGTGGCACATCAATCATTCTTGGTCAGTGGATGTGTCTCGGAGAGTGATGCTGCTTCAGATGATAATTGGGTCACTTTGACCTACAATTTATGCTTCAATGACTCAGTTTAATCAAAGCTTTATAAGAGCTGAAGGTGTTCGTATGTGTTGAAGTTAAATAATTCACCTCATTTCCACTTCCTAGGCAGAATTAAAAAAAAAATCTGTTTCCAGTAACCCGACCGACCCTAGATTTTTTGGGCTAAAAAAGCCTACCCTTAAGTTTTTTGGCAATTTTTAAAGAAGCACTGTTAAAGTCCAGAAGTTACTCTCTATATGTCTATGTAAAAAGTTTTGGAAGAATAAAAAAAATGCCTACCTACCGACCCTAATTTTGGTGAGTATGTTACCGGAAACACAGGTATTTTTTTTAGGCCTTAGGAGTTTGACAACTTCCTAAATTATGAGCGTTGTTTTAATGATACGAGTTATTAACCTTTTTAATTCTAAGGAATTGTGGAATATTGACACACATAAATATTTTCATGCAAAGGACACTCTTTACGTACATTTTAAAATGCATGCAATTCCCCCTCGTGAACATGAACGATTTTGCACATGGATTGACAAATTTTGAACATGGATTGACAAAGTTAATAATAATTTCAAAATCCAGATAAGGAAAATAAGCCGATCAGAGAAAATGAAACTACCTACATGCATCGTGTTTTAATAGGACTATTTATATCCACATGCAAATTAACGTACATGCGCATCGAGTGCAAATTTGGCATTTCCACAGAAGCAATCAAATAATCGAGAATCCTTCCCACAGTCGAACATCTCCCATTTCTGATTACGGCGGAACCACAGCAGAGACATATAGTTACATCTAGACACTGGTATGAGTGGCGTTTGTCTCAAATCAAAACATTTTTATTTTTCATATTCCTACGTGTCAAACAAATAGGCCCTATTTTCGTTTTAATAATGTACTCGATAGTCGTTTAATTTCTCAATGCAGGAAATTTAATAAGTTTAATAACAGCGAAGTAGTAATTGAAATTGGTTTGGGTGTATTATAAATGTCTTGTACTGTATACTCAAGCCTATTCGACACCTCCTTTTTAGTTTAAATCCGTGATCACTTTAAAGCCTTTTAGCACACCGATTCTCTCTTTAAACTATGTTCAAACATTTCACCATTTCAGGACAATAGTATATAGCCTACGTTTTTCCAAATTATTCAGTAAGTTACTGTAGTATTTACATTTTTAAATAGACTTTTTAACCTGTTTTTTTTAACTTTTAAAGTTTCCCGCCTTGCATGTAATCTATTTTTATCCAATTCAAGCTGGACTGATAGCTAAGCTGTTCTATTCGAACACCAAAAATTGCGTTAAGGTTCATATCTGAGAATCTACATGTGGCACATCAACCATCTTTGGTTAGTTGATGTATTTTGGAGAGTGATGTTGCTTCAGATGATAATTGGGTTACTCTGACCTACATTTTATGCTTCAATGACTTGGGTTAAAGTTTGCATTAATGTTCATGTATGAGATTCCCTATGTGTTACATCAATCATCTGTGGTCTGTGGATGCGTCTTCGAGAGTCTTGCAGCTTCAGATGATAATTGGGTCACTTTGACCTACATTTTACACTTGACTGACTTTGGTTAAAAGTTTCCATTAATGTTTATATCTGAGAAACTACATGTTACACATAATGATCTTACCGTTCAGTGGATGTACCTTCGACATTCATCTTTACATCTTTAGATTATATAAAGGTTATAATTTCTTAACAGCGGGCGAGGGGATTAGCTGTCGTTTGCGACTGCTCCCACTTCTAGTTATGATATACAAATTTATTCCATGTCTTTCAGCATTCTCACTTTCTCGGACTTACTTTTAACACATTTGATCCAGGCCTTTGATCTCGTATATGCTCTTGTCGTTTACTTACTGTTGACGATGGCATACAGTTGAAATTGATAACACTCCAAATTTGAGTTGTCATACAAGTTTTCAGGAATAAATGAACAAAAACAAATTGATATAAATTCATTGCAGCTTATAAAATGGTAAAAGTGACATTTAAATTGCAATTTGTTCAGAAATTCAAAAATAAAAAATATTTCGACGATTTATCTTTTATTTTTTTTTTTTTTTTGTCGACTGGAGCTTTTCGGCAGTTTTATTTTTATTTTTATTTTTATTTCGTCCTTCCTACCCAATTTTTTGAAAAATTTTTCTGTAAACCAATTAATAAAAAAACTCTGGCCTAATACAAATAAAATAAAGTCAGCATCTCATGTGCTTGTATGCTGAACATTAATACAACATTTGATAAAATTAAATTGAGCTCCAATATTGTCCTGGTTTACCAATAAATAACTTGGACCTAAACTAAATGATAAATTTCTAATATTTGCAGTTCAGTTTGTTGAAATTAAATATTCACTTGTTGACCTCATTCAACCTGATATAATGTGATATAATCATTTGACTTTTCATTCTCATTCACTCAGTAAACACATAAATATAAAATCTTTTTGATGGTGGAGCCTATAGCTTTCAAGGGCACATGTATATCAATGACTGGGTCAAGCAAGACATTATCTGGACATGTTCTTGACTCTTGGTGCTTGGTGCTAGTGATTATCCTTGGTTTAACTTGGTTCTAACCAAAAACCGGCCGCCGGTCACATGACCGGCATGAAAAGGAATCAAGTGATGCGGCGGAAAACAAAATGGCGGCCTCCAGCGAAATATGCTAGATTATTATGGAGGGAGATAATTTTGACGATACCAAGCTTTCGTTGGTTGCGGGAATGATGTATGATTTATTTTCATCATTTTCATAAATGTTCTGTGCATATTTAGCTATGGCACGAACTATTTTTTTTACGGTGGGAGGGGCCTTAAAGTTTTTCGTTCAAATTTGACTGAAAAAAGTAAAAATATTTAGAATAAGGCTGAAAAAACATATAAAAAGATCAGAACTTAAAAAAATCATAAGATCTGTAAATTTAATAAAAAGAACATTCATCATTACACTGGACTCTTCCTGTCATATGTAATATCTGCCTCTGATTATGTTTATATCGGCTATGATTTAGTTGAAAAGCGATGAAATGAATGAGTAATGTATAGAAATGCAAAATCTTGCAATATTTTACTAATCAAAATCATTTTGTCAATCTACTAATTTAAATACAAAATGAAAAATTTACAACTGATATCTGGGTGCCATCTTGGAGCCGATCGAGCCTGTGAATTTTTTCAGCGCTGGCGGGCGAGCCGGTTGGATGCGCATGCAGCCTCGCCGGTCAATCAAGTGACAAGCTGGTCCAAAACCGGCGAGGCAGAATCAAGTACTAGCATTGACAAGTACCGGTACAATAAATGGGTGACCTTCAGGGACAAGCTTTTATTGAGAATTTGTTTTATCTTCTTTGAGGTGGTTCATGGGTTTAAAACGGCGCATTCATCTTGCGCATGTGGTGAAAATTGGAATTTGCCATTAAAATGTTGTAAAAATAATTTTGAATATTGAATAGTTCATTGATAATAGATAAAATAAAATAAGCAACATTTATGCTGTGAGTGTGCAAAATATTTCACCTTTTGAAAAACTCTTATTTTATTGAGGGGAGATAATTCTAAAGGAATAATAAGAGGAAACTCACATTTTCATGATTTTTTTTTTCAAAAATATGATTGGTGACACAATTTTTGTCTCGGCCGCGACGAAAGGCGCGGAAAGCCAGACATATGCGTACAAATTATGGCGGCGACGGCGTAAACTTTCATGTTAAGTTTTTGTGATTAGGTCACTTTCTCAGTAACTATAAGTGGTAGGTCAATGATATTTTGTATATAGGTTGGTCTTGTGTAGTATATGACAGTCTGCCATACGGCTTTTGTCTGTGACCTCAATTTCACGGTCCAATGAACATGTAAAATTTTTGTGCTTAGTTTAGTTTCTCGGTAACTATAAGTGGTAGGTCAATGATATATGGTATGTAGGTTGGTCTTAGGTAGTACATGATGTCTGCCATATAGGAAAAAGAAGGGAAACGGGGAATGTGTCAAAGAGACAACGACCCAAAGGGGAGTAATAACTCAAAGCCACCATAAGATCTTCAATAAACCCCACACCCAACGGCAGGTCGCAGTTGGCCCCTGAATAAAGAGTAATCAAGTTCAGCGAAATATACATCATCCTAGACTCCGATAGACATAAAGTGAACTAACTAGAAAACAGACAAGACACACAAAGGCTTAATAAATTTCCTGACTTAGGACAGGCGCAAACCTGCTGCAGCGGGGTTAAACTAGTTTTATTGGGCCCAAACCTTCCCCCTATAGCCAATGGTTTTTTCCTTGACCTCAATTTCACGGTCTAGTGAGCATGTTACATTTTTGTGATTAGGTCATTTTCTCAGTAACTTTAAGTGGTAGGTCAATGATATTTGGTATATAGATTGGCTTGAGTAGTACATGACAGTCTGCTATAGGTTTTTGTCTGTGACCTCAATTTCACGGTCCAATGAACATGTAAAGTTTTTGTGCTTAGTTTAGTTTCTCAGTAACTCTAAGTGGTAGGTCAATGATATATGGTATGTAGATTGGTCTTAGGTAGTACATAACAGTCTGTCATATGGCTTTTTGTCCTTGACCTCAATTTCACGGTCTAGTGAGCATATTAAGTTTTTATGATTAGGTCCTTTTCTCATTAACTATAAGTGGTAGGTCTGATATTTTGTATATATGTTGGTCTTGGGTAGTAAATGACAGTCTGCTTTATGGCTTTTGTCTGTGACCTTAATTTCATGGTCCAGTGATCTTGTTAAGTTTCCTAGTATCTATTGATGTAAGGTCAATAATATTTGGTATGTGGGTTTGTCTTAGATGGAAGATGACAGCCTTCTTTTTATGCCTCTGTGACGAAAAGTCGGGGGGCATATTGTTTTACCCTTGTCCATCCGTCCGTCGGTATGAATGAAAAACACAACTATTCATGTTATTTAGAAAGTTTGCAAACAAATTCCAACTACTTCAAAGGAATCTAACTTACAATAAGTAGATGTGCACACACATATCTTTTGGAATATTCAAAATGGCCACAGTTGCCATGGAAACTGAAAAAAGGTGGAAAAATTCAAAGTGCCTCAAATTTGATGAAACTTTACAAGAAGGATGTCTAACACCCATAGAAATGATTTTGGGTCTCATAATTTTCAAAATGGCTGCCATTGCCATGGAAACTGGAAAAAGGCGGGAAAATTCAAAGTGCCTCAAAATGGATGAAACTTTACAGGAAGATTGCCTAGCATTGATTTTCTGGCTCAGAACTTCCCTTTTATATATTTTGGAAAAAGGGGAGGCATATCATTGTGTCCATACTTGAACTGTGTCAACACCTGTATTGTGTCAACACGCACTCAAATATGCACTTGCCATATTTATTCAGGGTTCAATGAGCGGGGGCATAATTGGTTGCCATTCGGCGACAGCTCTAGTTTGTTTTAGCCCTTGACCTCATTTTCATGGTCTAGTGAATGTGTTTGGTTTCTCAGTATCTATCAGTGGTAGGTCACTGATATTTGGCATTTTGGTTTTGGGTGATACATGACAGTCTGATATATTTCTTTTGTCAGTTAATCTAATTTCACAGTCAAGTGAACATGTTAAGTTTTCTGATTTAGGCAGTTTGAGTTTTCACATCAATTTTGCGACCAAGTAGGGAAACGTGAGACATCAATTTGGGTCCACACTTGTTTTATTTCATATTTCCAAAGTTATTTCATTAACACAGTTAATACTAAATTTTTATCAAAATCTATAATTTAATTGGAATAGTAAATTATGAAATAGTATTTTTTTTCTTATATAGACTACATTAAAAAGCTCAAAATCTTGCTATTTTCGGAAGCTTCTCCTAGAAAAATCAGTTCGGTGACCTATTGATTTTTTCTTAAAAACTTGAAGTGCATTTAATAAACTTTCGATCACAGAAAAATAAGAAAAATATATCATTTTATTTTTAGTACCCCGAACCACCTTATCACCTTCCAGGCCAACGATGCCTTTTGTCATTGTGGACCCTGAGGTTACTTTAATGTCCATCACGGTATTCTATACATTGAAAATTGATGTTTACCAGGCATGAAAGACTGAATGGTACTGTGGCTGAGCAAATAACCCCAAAAGAGCTGAGAATCAAAACTCAAAAGTTGCAGGTCCCTATTTAGTACCCATGTAAAGCCAACATTGGCAAAAAGTGAGATTTTAGTGAAGGGTGGGCTGTCATAGACCCCAATTACTTCAAGACCATGAAGACCTGCAGCACAAATCTCAAGTTCTTGGATTTTTTGTTTACAGAAAACATAGAAAAATTTGCCAGACACCAAGAAGAAATTTTTTAAAATTTTTGGAATTGTTTATACATGTACCAAGTTGAAAGGAAAAATTTTTAAAAATCAGCATTTTTGCCATTAAGGGACTATCAAAATCTGATCTTCCTGTTCTAGATCAAAGACTTTCAATGTCTTTTGTACACAATAGCACAGAGGACTGACTAATATATATGTATGCACAATATAGTTTGCCGAACTCATTTCAGCCAGTTGCCATGACAAATTTAAAGTAAAATTAAATGACAAATAATGCCATTTTTCAGCAGGGGTACCTGCACATTGGCCCACCTCCCTGCAAAATGCTCCCACCTGCCATCCCTCTTCCTTCATATATAAATGTAATGCTGCTGGAAAAGTTTTATTGAAAAATGTCAGCTCATTTGCATATTATTTGCATAAGTTTGCAAAGTTTCAAAAATGAGGCATTGTACAAAATTAATTCCACCTGGAAAGTGTTGTGAACTAGAAAAACTCAATTTAAACAGTTTACTAATACTGCACTGAACAGGTTATTTAACTTGATGTTAATTTCCATGGGTCAACAAATATATTTGATACATTAAATTTCTGTTTTGGCTAATTTCCTGGCAATTTTCATGAGCAGTGAAATTCTGTACCATGTTAGACTTCTGTTTTTTGCCAATTTCTGGTAATTTCACTGGATCAATGAATGTACATTAAATAATGACGACTTCAATAAGTATTATTAGGACATCTACCCTAAAGAACTTACTTTGAATAAAGCCAATTCTGATAATCATCATTGTCCGTTCTTAGACATCAATTTTGATATAACGAATGGTAAATTTGATACTAAAATTTATGATAAAAGGGACGATTTTTCTTTTCCCATAGTTAATTATCCATTTCTGGATGGCGATGTTCCATTAGCGCCATCATATGGTGTTTACATATCTCAACTTGTTCGATTTGCTCGAGTATGTAATAACGTTTGCGATTTTAATGAATGGAATCTTTTCATAACTGAAAAACTATTACATCAGGGTTTTCATTATCACAAACTAGTTAAAACCTTTACTAAATTTTATCATCGATATAAAGACTTAGTTCATAAATACAATGCAACCTGTAAACATCTAATCAAGGCTGGTATTTCACATCATTTATTTTACGGTAGTGTTTTACATAAGAGTAAAAAATACTTAAACTCGCCTAACAAACCTATAAAACCTTTAAATCGTCTAATTCATAAGGGTTATAATTAAAGTATTGTCGTCAAGTCATTACGTACGGCCTACTTTGGTATTAACATTGATTTTTTTATAGGGTCTTTGCAATTTAACTACACACATTCTAAATTTCTAAAATCTGTATTGCATGGACACAGGTTATGTATTCCAGTATATACATGAAATCATTATTCTAAACTCCTCACAGGAAGGGATCTTGGTGGAAGCTGTATACTGAGGGTACATAACTTACTTTGTCAGTTGGTGATGGGTCTGGAGCTGGCATGTCAGTTAACTGTTAGTAGTCTCTTGTGATTTCATGTTTTTGTCCGTATATTTAGTTCTTTCAGTTTCATTTTTCACAATTGACTCAGTCCTGTTGCCAACTGAATTTTACTGTTGTTACGATTGTTTTTTTGATTTATCACATTGGCTGTAGGGGGAAGGTTTGGATCCAATAAAACTAGTTTAACCCCGCCGCAGCAGGTTTGCGCCTGTCCTAAGTCAGGAATTTATTAAGCCTTTGTGTGTCTTGTCCTTTTTCTAGTTAGTTTACTTTATGTCTATAGGAGTCTAGGATGATGTTTATTTCGCTGGACTTGATTGCACTTTGTTCAGGGGCCGACTCTGACCTGCCGTTGGGTGTGGGGTTTTCTCACCGTTCATTGAAGATCTTATGGTGGCTTTGAGTTGTTATTACTCCCCTTTGGGTCGTTGTCTCTTTGACACATTCCCCATTTTCCCTTCTTTTTTCTATATCAAACCCTTAAGGTAGATAAACACTAATATTTACATCCATGAGATTTTGTTATCCATCAGCACAATTGAAGACTCTATCCTACACATTTGAAATCCTTAAAAAAAAATAAGGGTCACCATGCTTGTTTTTTAGCTCGGCGGGACGAATGTCCGGAGAGCTATTGTCATACCCCCGGCGTCGGTGTTGTCAGCAAAAACTTTAACCTTGCTTGTGGAATGGAGACCTTAAGAGATGGGATGTTGATCTTCCTTGTGATGAGAGCTTTCTTGTGGTGCCATATTTTTTAGACATTTTGACCTTGACCTTGCCCTAGAGCAATTTTTAAAAAACTTTAACCTTGCCTCTAGAAGGTAGGCTTTTAGTGGTAGGGTGTTCATATTTGGTATGTAAATTTCTTATGATGAGAGCTTTCTAGTGGTACCATCTTTGTAGACATTTTGACCTTGACCTTTCCCTGAGGGCAATTTTTGAAAAACTTTAACCTTGCCTCTATAAGGTAGGCTTTTAGTGGTAGGGTGTTCATATTTGGTATGTGAATTACTTATTATGAGAGCTTTCTAGTGGTACCATATTTGTAGACATTTTGACTTTGACCTTTCCCTGGGGGTAATTTTTGAAAAACTTTAACCTTGCTTAAAGAATTAAGTTGTTTAGTGGTAGGGTGTTCATATTTGGTATGTGACTCTCTTGTGATGAGAGCTTTCTAATGATGCCATATTTGTAGACATTATGACCTTGACCTTGCCCCCAAGGGCAATTTTTAAAAAAAACTTTAACAGAGTTTCTGGAATGTTGACATTTAGTGGTAGGGTGTTCAATTTCGGTATATTATCTTCTTATGATGATAGCTTTCTGATGGCACCATATTTTTAGACATTTTGACCTTGACCTTGCCCTTAGGGCAATTTTTTTTAAAAGCTAAAACCTTGCTTCTAGAACTTAGTTGTTTAGTGATATGGTGTTTTATATTTTGTTTGTGAATCCCTATCGTGAGAGCTTTCTTGAAGTACCATAGTTGTAGACATTTTGACCTTGACATTGCCCTGAAGGCAATTTAAAAAAAACTTGAACCCTGTTTATAGTAGTTATTCTTATCGTGATAGGGAGTTCCTGCTTGACATGTGGCTTTCCTGTATCGCATTTAAAGTATTTATCACATTACAATTATGAAAATTTATAACTTTCGAATTAATTGTGCATTGCGGTTACTCTAATCCCTGGCGAGCTATGAACTCTTGTTTCTGGAATCCAGGTAGAAGTTTGTGCATTTTTTGCCATTTTTTCACCAAAATAAACATAGAATGTACAAGGAAAATATAGAGAAGCAATCTTAAACTCAACAGAAATGAACCTTTTATCCATGAGAATTTTTCGTACTTTTGTAAATAGATCATTTATAATCTCAACTACAATAAAAAGCTAAAAAAAGGGTTTAGGTTACTCATGCTTTTAACATAGATATTTCACAATTTTACTGCAATGAACATTATTTACGGAAAAAGGAGTTGATTCATGGCAAAGAAGACGAAATAGGACGTTTTGCATTAGTCATTCAATTATGACGTCACAAAAGAAAACCTGTTAAATGACTGTTCCAGCCAAAAAATCTATCCAAACCCGTATTCTACTCTACATTTTTCAAATGCCTGATTGGATTGCACAGCACAACAGTGTCTATCTACCTTAAACTATTAAAGTATTATATCCAAGTTAAAATCAGTTAACAATATACCAGACTTAGTACTTGACAATTAATATTAGACTGAGTACTTGATGATTGATATTCTTTCTTTCAGGCTAACGATAGTAAAAAAAGAACAGAATTTACAACCAATAAAGACACTGTATAGGAAATTGTAGTGTTGGATGTATAAGAGACATAAGTTATGATGTTAGATTGTTGTAGTGATGGATGTATAAGAGACTTCAGTTCTGATGTTAATAGTTGTGATGTTTTGTTTAATATTTATGAATGATTTTATACAACAAAAATAAATCATTATTTTCTACACATGAATTTTTTTATAAAAAAAAAATTATTCAAGCTGGTCTGTTGCATATCTGACTCTTGTTTCTACTTTAAGCAGTCTTTTTGGGGGGAAAATTTAAGAATTTCTATTTAACTTGCAAAGTACAAAGTACTCTAGTACAAAGTTTAATAATTCATACAGGTCAAATGTCTATGGTCTCACTATTTGTTTGTAGGGCATCTTCATTGTAGTCTTATCCAAAACTTCTCTTAAATCATATAGTATCTTCCTATGTGTGTAATCTGGGATATGAAGAGATAGCAAAACCATAGAATACTACCATGACAACGTTTTGAAAAGACGTATATTTTGTTAAGTTCCACCACAAAATAACTGGGGCAGAGTAAAGAAAAATTTTACCGTTCTTTTGCCCCTTCTAGTTGCA
>MJUU01032107.1:65763-104354 GCA_002080025.1 Modiolus philippinarum | reverse complement strand
GACCTATCACACTCCTTGGAGTTGACGTAAAGTTAGCATCTACTTGTATAGCAAATAGACTTAAACCTTTATTACAAAATATTATAAGTCAAACTCAGAAAGGTTTTTTAAAGGGAAGATATATAGGTGAATGTATTAGAATTATTATGGATCCTATCGAAAAATCTGAGGAGGAAAAAATCCCTGGTCTTCTAGTGTTAATTGATTTTGAGAAAGCTTTTGATATGGTTGAATGGTCTTTTATTGAAACAACTCTTGAATTTTATGGATTTGGGCATCACTGAAAGCATGGATACAGGCACTTTACTGTGATATTTCTAGTACAGTCACAAATAATGGCCACTTGTCACCCTTCTTCTCTTTGGAGAGAGGGGTGAGACAAGGGGGCCCTTTATCTCCTTACGTATTTATTTTAGTCTTGGAGTTACTAAGTGCAGCACATAAAAATGATCAGAATATAGGGGGTTTAAAAATAGATGGCTCCGAATACCTGTTGAGCCAATATGCAGATGACTCTTCACTGACGTTAGATGATGATCCAAAATCTCTTGAACAATCATTATATATTTTTGAACGCTTCTCTGAGTGTGCCGGACTAAGAGTGAACCTTGATAAAACTGAGGCAATATGGATAGGTTCAAAAACCGGATCAAACGATCATATTTTGCCAAATATAAAATTGTCATGGAATGAATCTGGAAAATTCAAGCTGTTGGGAATTAATTTTAATTTGTCTGAAAATGATAAGACATTGTGCAATTTTTTTTAAAAAATAAAGAAGCTAAGGTCTGTATTAAACATGTGGTCTTACAGAGATTTAACCTATATTGATAAGGTTACAGTAATAAAAACCTTAGCTTTGCCACTACTAGTCCAGTGTTTGACAGTCTTGCCTAACCCACCAGCCTCAATATTTCAAGAAATACAACTCATATTTTTTAAGTTTATATGGAATAATAAACCTGAAAAGATTAAAAGAAATGTAATGATAAATGACTTAGAAAATGGAGGTTTGAAAGTGCCACATATTCAGTCATTTTGCTATTCATTAAAATTATCATGGCTTCATAAGCTCCTTGACCCGTTAAACCATTCTCCATGGAAAACACTTTTATTGAGTTCTTTAGAAAAATATGGGGGTGATAAAAATTTAATGTTGGAAAAAGAAGGAATTGAGAAGATATCAAGAAAATTGAATTTGTTTTGGAGAGATATTTTTATTAATTACTCAAAACTACTAGAATCTGATACTGGGGTTGCATATGAGGATCCAAAAGATATTTTATCACAACCATTGTGGCTGAATCAGGATATAAAGATTAAAGAAGGGATGACTATTAATATAAAATACATAAATAGAGACATATTTTTTATAAATGACTTATTTTCAGAAAAT
Source organism: Modiolus philippinarum (assembly GCA_002080025.1). Lineage (NCBI taxonomy): Eukaryota > Metazoa > Mollusca > Bivalvia > Mytilida > Modiolidae > Modiolus > Modiolus philippinarum. The sequence continues at coordinate 102,958 of MJUU01032107.1, read as the reverse complement.
AAGACTTTTTACACATATACAGAATTTATCAATAAATTTGATCAAGATTTTTCAACAAACTTTATTGAATTTTATAGCATCCTCAGTGCAATCCCAGCAGACTGGAAGAAACTTGTGATTTGGAATGACAAATTAAATGTGGTGGAAAATATGTTAGTGAAAAAATTAAAAGACAGTTCTAAAAATAATAAGTGCTTTTATATGCTTTACACCGAGCATATTAAAGAAATCTCTATTAAAGCTCAGGAAAAGTGGATAAATGACTTAGAAATAAATGAGATAGAAAATTGGGATGAAATTTATATGTTACCTTTTGTAATAACAAGAAATACACAGTTACAAAATTTCCAATTTTAATTGCTTCACAGGATACTTATAACAAATATTAAGTTGTACAAATATGAGTTGAAGGAAACAGAGTTGTGTACCTTCTGCTTTGAATCACCAGAAACCTTGAAACATGTTTTCTGGGAATGCAGATACACAAAAAATTTTTGGCTATCAATTGTTAGTTTTCATCAAGAACACAATGTGGCATTGAACACAAATGCCACAGATGTACTTCTTGGTATTGGGGCTGACAGGGAGCAAGACTGTACAATACAGAATATTATTTTGATTTTAAAATATTATCTATACATATGTAGATCAAAATATAATTTACCATGCACAAAAGGTGGAATAGAATTTTTGAAATATTATATGTATATTGAAAATAAATCTAGCCTGTTCCTAACCTCTGCACAAAGAAATTTTATTAATAAAAAATGGTTGCCCTTGGAAGGTTTTTTCAGTGGATGAACTCAAAAACAAAGTAAAAGAAAGCTAATTTATATAAATAAATTACATAGCTGTAATATTCATACAGAATATTTGTTTTCTGTCTGTTTGTAATGTATACATTTATTTGGATATATGAACTGTCAATATTTTAGTGTTCTATTTATATGTTCATGATGTTTTCAGTTTCAAAAATAAAGAATTACAAAAAAAAAAAAAAATGATCAGCATGACAAGATCTACCCACCTTGCATTTTTGAAGAAAATCTAATGGCCCAATTTAGAGTTATTGCCCTTTTTCCATAAAATTTTCAAAATTTTGATGTTTTTATGCCCCCGCCATTAGGCAACGGGGCATTAAGTTTAACCCTTGTCTGTATGTACGCACGTCCGTCCGAAATTTTCTCAGCTTGTGAGTGCAGGAATGATTTGATATTTGGTCTGAAGCTTTGGTATGATGAGTTGTACCATGTTTCCCCTTTTCAAGTCTGTCACTCATCTACTTCCTGTTTGCCGATATATCTGTATGGCAGGGGCATCCGTGTCCCATGAACACATTTTCCTTTATTTATTTTTTATTTTAAAAACTATAACAGATAGAGGTTAAGTTTATGTTGCAAAAATGTTCAGCATATCAAGATCTGCCCATTTTGAAAGAATCCAAATACCCATATAGGAGTTATTGCCCTTTATTGGCCAAATTTTTCGTGATTTTATATTTTTTTCTCTTATATTTCAGAAACAGTTTGAGATAGAGGCTGTTTTATTGCCTAAATTTTCAGCATGTCAAGATCTACCCACATGCCTATTTTGCAGAAAATCCAAATACCCATGTAGGAGTTATTGCCCTTTAATTGTCAAATTTTTCTTGATTTTATATATTTCATCTTGTATTTAAAAACATTTAAAGATAAAGGCTAAGTTTAAATTGCAAAAATGTTCAGCATGTCAAGATCTACCCACATGCCTGTTTTGAAAAAAACTTGTATACCAATGTAGGAGTTATTGCCCTTTAACAAATTTGTCACGATTTTTGTCTCACCCGTGATGAAAGTGACAGAAAGCGAGACATAGGCGTGCAAAGTATGACAGCGACAACTTCATAAAATCAATATATTATATAGAAGCCTTTGATGGAAGAATTTTATACTTGGTCCATAGGTAGCTTACGGCGAACCCTATTTGTCGGACCCAAAATCATGTGGCCTTGACCTATATTTTGCGGTCCAGTGACCAGGTTAAGTTTTTTTGCTCAAGTCCATTTCTCAATAACTACAAGCTAGAAGTTAATGATATTTGGTATATAGCATGGTCTTGGTTAGAACATGTCAGTCTGCCATATTGCTTTTTACCTTAACCTCAATGTCACGGGCCAGTGCCCAGGTTAAGTTTTTTTGCTTAAGTCCAGGTTAAGTTTTTAGCTCACCTGGCTATGCCAGGGTGAGCTTTTGCCATCACTTGGTGTCCGTCGTCCGTCAGTCGTAACTTTTTAAAAAAAAATCTCCTCTGAAACCGCTGGGCCAATTTAATCCAAACTTGGCCTGGGTCATCACCAGGGTATGTAGTTTAAGAAATGTGTTGGGTTAGTCAGAGGACCAAACAACATGGCTGCTGTTACTAAAAATAGAACATAGGGGTAAATTGCTGTTTTTGGCAAATAACTCAAAAACCGATGCAGATATCAAAAATCCGACACGTGTGTAAAATTGTTCAGAATGATGAGATCTATCTACCCTGCAATTTTGAAGAAAATCAGAAAACCCGTCTCAGAGTTACAGCCCTTTTTTTGTAAAATTTTCAAAATTTATGCATTTTTTATTTTTTATTTCAAAAACTGTAACAGATAGAGGTGAGGTGTAAATTGCAAAAATGTTCAGCATATCTATCAAGATCTACATACTCTGAAATTTTGAAGAAAATCCAACTGCCTGTGTTGTAGTTATTGACTCTTTTTCACCAAAAAAAAATTCAATGCCATATGGTTATGGGTTATTTCCCTTTAAATTATGTTTTCAAATCTTCTTTGGTTTACTTTTCTCTTTTAAGTTTTAGAGAAATTCCCTGCTATCACTTTATTAAAAATAATTATTTGTTACATAATCAAGAGCAAAAAAGTGTTTTTATACAAATTTTTACATTTTTTGCAAAAATACTTTCATAAACTATACTTATTTCACAAATTAATAATAATTTTATATATTTGTAAATTGTTTGCCCACCATGCTAATCTCTCCCAGATAAATATTGAAGTAGCATCTTAACTTCAATGCCTGCATAACTTAATAACTGCATACTTTATAACTGACCTGCATGGCTATATGCCATGGTGATCTTCCTGCCATCACTGTGTCAGTGGTCTGTCCATCGCAAACTTTTCATTCAAACATCTTCTTCTCTGAAACCGCTGGGCCAATTGGAACCAAACTTGGGCACAATGGTCCTTAGGAAGCCCCTTTTAAAAAAAATGTCTGGCAAGTCCATTTCATATCCAAGATGTCCGCTAGCAGGAACGTGGTTAAACATTGGACCCTATAGGAAAGCATTCAAAGATCTTCTCTGAAACCACTGCGCCAATTGGAACCAAACTTAGTCACAATGGTCCTTAGGTGGCCCCTTTTAAAAAATATGTTCAGTAAGTCCACATCATATCCTAGATGGCCGCCAGGAGGGAATGTGTTTTTAACATTGGACCCTATAGGGAAACATATTCAAAGATTTTCTCCTCTGAAAGTACATGGCCAATTGGAATCGTACATAGTCACAATGGTCCTTACTTGGTCCCCTTCATAAAATGTGTCTGGCATGTCCGCTTAGCATCCAAGATGGCAGTCAGCGGGTAACATTGTATAAACTTGGACCCCATGGGAAATCATTTAAAGATCTCCTCTGAAAATACTATGCCAATTGGAACCAAAGTGAGGCACAATGATCCTTACATGGTCTTCTTCAAGAAAGGTGACAGTTAGTCTACGCCCCATCAAAAATAGCTGCCAGTGGGGAACATAGTTTAATTTTGGATCATTAACATCAGCAAACTTCAAAATGAGACCCTTAAACAGTCAATAAACAAATTTGAAAATGAGAACCTTAAACGTTGTGATTATTTTGACCTATTGTGTCAGCCATGAACCAGGTGAGCGATACAGGCTCTTGAGAGCCTCTTGTTTTTGCTTAAGTCTGTTTCTCAATAACAACAAGTGATATGTCAATGATATTTGGTGTAAAGCTTGGTCTTGGTTAGTACATGTCAGTCTGCCATATGGCTTTTGACCTTGACCTCAATTTCATGGTCCAGTGACCAGGTTAAGTTTTTTGCTTTAGTCTGTTTCTCAATAACTACAAACTATAGGTCAATGATATTTGGTTAGTACATGTCAGTCTGCCATAAGGCTTTTGACCTTGACCTCAGTTTCACGGTCTTTTGACCTTGATCTCAATTTCAGGGTCCAGTGACCAGGTTAAGTTATTTGCTTAAGTCTGTTTATCAATAACTGCAAGCTATAGGTCAATGATGTTTGGTATATAGCTTGGTCTTGGTTACTACATGTCAGTCTGACTTATTGCTTTTGACTTTGACCTCAATTTCATGGTCTAGTGAACATAGTTAAGTGTTTCTGATTAGAATAGTTTCTCAATTACTGTAAGTGGTACGGTAATAATATTTGGCTTGTAGGTTTCTCTTGAGTAGTAAATGACTGTTTTAGCAACCAAGCAGGGAAAGGCGAGACATCTCTTAGTGTCCACTCTTGTATATATTTCATCTTATATTTCAAAAACAGTTGAGATAGAGTCTAAGCTTAAATTTCAAAAATGTTCAGTATGTCAAGATCTACCGACATGCCTCTTTTTATACATTTTGCCTTATATTTCAAAACGATTTGAAATACAGGTATACAAAAATGTGCAGCATGTCAAGGAATTCATGTTATCTTCATGATGGAAGTTGTCTAACCTGCCTGTACCTCATCCAAGATGGCCGCCAGCGGGGAACTTAGGTTTAAAATTGGACCCTATGTGAAAACGCATTCAAAGATCTTCTCCTCTGAAACTACCTGATCAGTTGGAACCTACTTGGTCACATTTGTCCTTGGTTGGTCCTTTTTAAATAAAGGGCTACGCCGAGCGCAGCATGATACAACCGCAGCATGTTGACCACTGAAATTTCAACAAAAGTAGTTTTAAGTGAATATTGACACAGTAAAGAGCTTGACACAATAATTAGATGGACACAAAAAGAAGCTTGACACAGTTATTAACTGAAAACAAAATACGGAAAAAATCAACCCTTTTGATCACTTACTGATAAAAAAAAACCGAAAGAGCTTTGCAAAATATGTAAAGAGCCATGCCAAATCCGTTGAATTACTACTGAAAGATTAGATCAAGACGAATCCAAAGAAAAAAATCCCATCGAAATCCGATGAAAAATAAAGATTTGACATATTTAGAAATATTGCAATTTTTGCCCCTTTGACCCCTTGTAGCTCGGAAACGGTAAGTGCTACGCCAAATCCGTTGACATACTGCTGAAAGCTTAGATCAAGAGGAATCCAAAGAAAGAAATCCCATCGAAATCCGATGAAAAATAAAAATTCTACATAATCTGCAAATTCACAATTTTGGCCCCTTGTAGCTCGTAAACAGTAAGAGCTACGCCAAATCCGTTGATATACCACTGAATGCTTAAATCAAGAGGAATCCAAAGAAAAAAATCCCATCGAAATCCGATGAAAAATAAAAATTCTACATAATCTGCAAATTCGCAATTTTGGCCCCTTTCGGCCCCTTATAGCTGGGAAAGGAAACAAGTTATCAAAAATCTAATAGCGCCATATTAATTTTTCACAAGGAATCCATTGAAGAAAACTGCATCAAAATCGGACTTAAAATAAAAAAAAATTTTTTTGAGATTTGCGCCTGTTGGGCCCCATTTATCTCGCGAGCAGTACATGCTACGTGAAATCCGTTGGCATGCCCTAGATTGGAAATTTCCTCAGGAGCACACTGAAACAAACCCCATCAAAATCCAATAAATAATAAAGATTCTAGTCAAAAATGTGAAAACACCGAATTTCACCCCTTTTTGGCCCCTTTTTCTAAAACGGGCGGGGCCACCAACTCAAAATTAAAACCTATGTTTACGCGCCAAGATACATCATACTAAAATTTCATAATGATCCATCCACTAGAAGCAAAGTTATGCTGTCTACAGACGCAAACGCCGACGCAAACAACGCTTACACCATACCATTATACGACCGCAAAATTTTTGCGGTCGTATAAAAAATGTGTCCTGTAAGTCCGGATCTGATCCGAGATGGCCACCAGTGGGGAACATAGTTCAACACTGAACCTATCTGAAAGCATTCAAAGATCTTCTCTGAAGCAACAAAGCCTATTAGAACCAAACTTTGTCACAATTTCCTTTTCTGGTCCCTTTTAAAAAAATATATCCAGCAAGTCATTACCTAATCAAAGATTGCCACCAGATCTATGCTTCTCACTGGTGGCCATCTTGGTTGAGGTGTGAACCGGAAAAACAACATTTTTGTAGAGGTGTGAACTGGAAAAACAACTTTTTAGCTCGCCGGGACGAATGTCCGGAGAGCTATTGTCATACCCCCGGCGTCGGCGTCGTCGGCGTCGTCGGCGTCAGCAAAACTTTAACCTGGCTTGTGGAATTGAGACCTGAAGAAGTAGGATGTTGGTATTTGGTATGTGAATTCCTTGTGATGAGAGCTTTCTTCTGGTACCATATTTGTAGACATTTTCACCTTGACCTTGCCCTGAGGGCAGTTTTTGAAAAACTTTAACCTTGCCTCTAGAAGGTAGGCTTTTAGTGGTAGCGTGTTTATATTTGCTATGTGACTTCCTTGTGATGAGAGCTTTCTTCTGGTTCCATATTTGTAGACATTTTGACCTTGACCTTGCCCTGAGGGCAGTTTTTGAAAAAACTTTAACCTTGCCTCTAGAAGGTAGGCTTTTAGTGGTGGTGTGTTTATATTTGCCATGTGACTTCCTTGTGATGAGAGCTTTCTTCTGGTAGCATATTTGTAGACATTTTGACCTTGACCTTGCCCTGAGGGCAATTTTTGAAAAACTTTAACCTTGCCTCTAGAAGATAGGCTTTAGTGGTAGTGTGTTTATATTTGCCATGTGACTTCCTTGTGATGAGAGCTTTCTTCTGTACCATATTTGTAGACATTTTGACCTTGACCTTGCCCTGAGGGCAATTTTTGAAAAACTTTTACCTTGCTTCTAGAATTAAGTTATTTAATGGTAGGGTATTCATATTTGGTATGTAACTTCCTTATGATGAGAGCTTTATGTTGGTACCATATTTGTAGACATTTTGTCCTTGACCTTGCTCTGAGGGCAATTATTTTTTTAAACTTTAACCTTGCTTCTAGAATTAAGTTGTTTAGTGCTAGGGTGTTCATATTTGGTATTCAACTTTCTTGTGATGGAAGCTTTTTGATTGTACCATATTTGTAGAAATTTTGACCTTGACCTTGCCCTGAGGGCAATTTTTTAAAAACTTTAATCTTGCTTCTAGAGTAAAGTTGTTTAGTGGTAGGGTGTTTATATTTGGTATTTGACTTTCTTGTGATAAGAATTTTCTGATGGTACCTTTCAAATTAATTGTGCATCGAGGTCACACTAATCCCCGGTGAGCTATGTTGTCTTCTGACCACTCTTGTTTGTAGTGGACCACCTAAGAACCATTATGGCCAAGTTTGGTTCCAGTTGGCCCAGCGGTTTTAGTGGAGATCTTTAAAGAAAATTTTAGCTAGACAGATGACGGACGGCAGACAATGGACAGACTGGTGCTGGACAAAAAGTGATGGAAAAAACTCACCCTTGTTATAGCCAGGTGAGATAAAAAAGTGTATTTCAGGTAAGAGCTATATCCAAGATGGCCGCCAGCAGGGAACATAGTTTGAACATTGGACAATATGGGAAAACACATTCAAAGATCTTCTCTACTGATACTGCTGCGGTAATTCTGAAAAAAACTTGGCCACAATAGTCTTGAGGTGGTCCCCACTAGTTCTGCCATAGTGCAACGATGTCCAAATATTCAAATCCCTATTTCTCCTACCAAATTTGACAAATCAAAATGATAGTGCAAGCAAGATGGATCTAGTACATTTGCAAACTAGCAATTGGGTGTAATATAAACCATCAGAGTAGCAGTTTTTGAGTTTTTGTATCCACAAGATTTGCATTAGTATAACAATGTCCAATAAAGGGCTACGCCGAGTGCAGCATGATACGACCGCAGCATGTCGATCACTGAAATTTCAACAAAAGTAGTTCAAAGTGAATGTGGACACAGTAAAGACGCCTGACACAATAATTGGATGGACACAAAAAGAAGCTTGACACAGTTATTAGCTGAAAACAAACTACGGATAAAATCAACCCTTTTGATCACTTATTGATAAAAAAAACTGTAAGAGCTATGCAAAGTATGTTACTATCAACTAACACTTTACATCCATAGAAATTAAAAAAAAATCCATCGAAATCCGATGAAAAATAAAGATTTGACATATTTAGAAAAATTGCAATTTTGGCCCCTTTGACCCCTTGTAGCTCGGTTGACCCCTTGTAGCTAGCTTGTTGCTCATACGGTAAGAGCAACGCAAATTCAGTAGACACATCTCTGAAAGCTTAGATCAAGGGGAATCCAAAGAAAAAAATCCCATGGAAATCTGATGAAAAATAGAAATTCTACATAATCTGCAAATTTGCAATTTTGGCCCCTTCGGCCCCTCATAGCTGGGAAAGGAAACAAGTTACCAAAAATCTAATAGCTGAGTGCCATATTAATTTTTCACAAGGAATCCATTGAAAAAAACTGCATCAAAATCGGACTTAAAATAAAAAAAAAAAAATTTTTAGATTAGCCCCTGTTGGGCCCCATTTATCTCGTGAGCGGTACATGCTACGTGAAATCCGTTGCCACACTTCAGATTGGAAATTTCCTCAGGAGCACCCTGAAACAAACCCCATCAAAATCCAATAAATAATAAAGATTCTACAGTCAAATATGTGAAACACCCAATTTAACCCTTTTTTGGCCCCTAATTCTGAAATGGGTGGGGCCAAAAACTAAAGGAAAAAAACGTTTCTCAAGAATGTTCCAAGAAACATCATACTAAGATTTGAAAACAATCCGTCCGCTAGAACCAAAGTTATGCTGTCCACAGACACCAAAATACCTAATTTAACCCCCTTTTGGCCCCTTTTTTGCCTCTTTTTCAAAAGCGGGTTGGGCAGGGAATGCAAAACTAAAACCCGGGCTTAAGCTTGTGCCAACAAACATCATGCTAAAATTTGGTAACAATCCGTTCACTAGAACCAAAGTTATGCTGTCCACAGTCGCCGACGCCAGCGCCATACCATAATACAACTGCAAAATTTTCAAATTAAAATTTCCCCTACAAAATTTGACATCAAATGGTGGTGCAATATGATCTAGTACATTCACTGTCTAGTAATCTCATGATTTCATTATGCCAAGTTTTCTTACTATTGGCTCAATTAGTGCCCTGTGGTTGTTAAATGTTGTGATCTTCTTCTATTAGTCTTTTTGTCAGGATGACCACAATTGTAAGAACACTTTGCCAGTTTAGTTTATGTTTGTTGGGTAAAGTTGCATGTATGTAGCGGTGCTTGACATCTAGCAATGAATTCCGCTCAAACCGGTGCTTGGGGCCTTCTTGAACTTACTATGAGGTATGAGTAGAGATGATCATTGAAGGCCTTATGGTGACTTCAAGATGAAGAACAACAATAAAAGTGTTGTTCTGTTGCTTAGTTTTACCGTGTATTTGTAGATACTTTGTCTCATTTGCATTTACTCCATATCCCTTCATTGATAAAGATTTGAACCAAATACAACTAAAAGTTTCTGGGCATTTGCATGAACTAGATCTGCCATGGCAAAACAAAGTCCAATTTCTCCGATGCAATTTGACAAATGAAAATAGTCTGCTCTTCAAAATTTGCCACAAAAATCAAATTCCCTAATTGTTTGAACATTACAATCACACTGACAAAAAAATAAAAACAATATTGATAGGTGTTTCATGGAACACTTGTGTCGCCTGCACTACAGAAGAGCCATTTTTGGCCTAGTGAACCTCTAAAAATCTGCAAAATCAAAATTCTAAGTATCAGGTGCATGTCTAGATTAAGAAAAAACATATTCTGCAAATTTGTTTAGAATATGAATTACAGTTTTGAGGACTTGTAGAAATTAAAAACTGAATTAACAAATAAGCTATGTTTGCTTGACATACCTCTAACCTGTAAAAACAAAATGTTAAATATTATGTGCATAACCAGATCTGACAGTTTGGTTGGAATCTGACAGACGGTTTTGAATGAGTCACAGATTAAAAAACAAAATAAACAAATGAGCTATTTTGGCTCAGAGAACCTCTAAAATCTGTAAAATCAAATTTTACATATCAGATGGACAACTAGATCAGGTGAACAATATATCCCACAAGTTTGGTTGGAATATGACTTAAAGTTGTAATTGAGTTTTGGATTAACAAACCAGATTAACAAATGAGCTATTATGGCTAATTGAACCCCTAAAATATGTAAAACCAAAATTCTAAGTAACAGGTGCACAACTTCACCTGTTTAACAACACATCCTGCAAGTTTTGTTGGAATATGACTTGTAGTTATGATGGAGTTGTGGATTAACAAACCAGATGAACAAATGAGTTATTTTGGCTCCTTGAATCCCTAACAACATGTAAAACCAAAATTCTAAGTATCAGGTGCACAACTACAGCAGGTGACACAAAATGCATAATTCTTAAAATTCTGACTTCCAATTTTGTCAAGAAGTTGTTTAGAATTGAAATTTGTCAAAAATGGCAATGTTTAGAATTTTGGGGTAACAAAAAATGATTTTTGAAATTTCAATTCTAAACATCAAACAGATTTGAAAATTTGCAGAAATGTTCCAAACAGATTCCAAAAGGAGCTGACAATATATCAAACTGATTCATCATGGTTCAGAAAAGATAAACATTAAAGTAATGTCTTTTAATAATGGGAATCGAGCTTGAGGCATTTTGAAAAATGACCAAGAGAATGTTTAAAATCCTTGCCATTCACGGATTAAATGAAAACTGACCCCAAAAAATTTGAGGTGGGAAAATGTATTGACAGGGTAAAGCTTTGCATTAGATAATAAATAAAGGGCTACGCTGAGCGCAGCATGATAGGACCGCAGCATGTCGAATACTGAAATTTGAACAAGTGTAATTCAAAATGAATGAGGTCACACAGTAAAGAGCTTGATACAGTAATTAAATGGACACAATAAAGAGCTTGAATTAGTTGCAATTTTGGCCCCTTTAGCTCAGAAACGGGAAAAGCTATGCCAAATTTGCTGACCTACTACTGAAAGCTTATATCAAGAAGAATCCAAAGAAAAAAATCTTTGAAAAAAATCTTTGAAAAAATCTAAATCCGATGAATAATAAGATTTCAAATATTTCGAAAAATTACAATTTTGACCCCTTGTAGCTCGAAAACGGTAAGAGCTACGCAAATCCGCTGACATACTACTGACAGCTTACATCAAGAGGAATCCAAAGAAAAAAATCCTATTGAAATCCGATGAAAAATAAAGATTTCACATAGTTCGAAAATTTGCAAGTTTGGCCCTTTTGACCCCTTGTAGCTCAGAAATGGTAAGAGCTACGCAAAATCCATTGACATACTACTGAAAGCTTATATGAAGAGCAATTCAAAGAAAAAAATCCCATCGAAATCTGATGAAAAATAAAGATTTCACATATTTAGAAAATTTGCAATTTTGGCCCATTTGACCCCTTGTAGCTAGGAAACGGTAATAGGTACGCAAAATCCGTTGACACACAACCTAAAGCTTATATCAAGAGGAATTCAAGGAAAAAAATCCCATCGAAATCCAATGAATAATAAAAATTTCAGGTAATCTGCAAATTTGCAATTTTGGCCCCGTTCGGCCCCTCATAGCTGGAACAGGAAACAAGTTACCAAAAATATAAAAGTTGAGTGCTGTATTAATTTTTCATAAGGAATCTAATGAAAAAAAACTGCATCAAAATCTGACAATAAATGACAAAAATAGATTTTTGAGATTTCCCCCTTTTGGGACCCATTTATCTCGTTAACAGTACATGTGACATGAAATCTGTTTACATGCATCCGATTAGAAATTTCCTTAGGATCACACTGAAAGAAACCCCATCAAAATCTGATAAATAATAAATATTCTACAACCCAATATATAAAAACACCTAATTTGGCCCTTTTTAAACCAGAGGCTCCCAGGAGCCTGTATCGCTCACCTGGCTTCAGTTGCCACAATCAAGGTTACATTGTAAGTTATACAGTTGATCTTCAGTTTCTCAAACTTTCGTAACTCAAACACCTCCAATATCTTGAACTGTTTTTAAAGTCTGATCATGTTTTACTATATTTCTTTGTTGGGCTTTTTTGACAAAAACGTTCTTGCTAAGGACCACTTTCGACACCAGTTTGAAGTCGATATGTCATTTTGAAAATGGCAGTCAACAAACAATTTTCAACATTGGTTTTGAAGTCGCAACATCAATATCTACTTGGAAATCAAATTTCATTGAAATCGGACAATGTTGAATTTTCCCGCCTTTTTTGGCAGCAATTTTGAAAATGGCGGTCAAGGAACAATTTTCAACACCCGATTTGAACTCGCAACATCAAGATCTATTTGGAAACCAAATTTCATTGAAATCAGACAATGTTGAATTTTCCGGCCTTTTTTTGGCGGCCATTTTGAAAATGGCGGTCAAGGAACAATTTTCAACATCAGTTTTGAAGTCGTCACCCCATGGCAAACATTTCATCAATTTGCACTTTACCTTCATCTTCTATAGTTTGGGAAATAATAGCTGAAAAATACGAAAATTTAAAAAATTCGGTGAAAAAAGGGCATTTACTCCTACAAGGGTTTATGGATTTTCTTCAAAATTTCAGGGTAAGTAGATCTTGATATGCTGAACATTTTTGCAACTTACACTTGACCTCTATCTGTTACACTTTTTGAAATAAAAAATAAAAAATGCAAAAATTTTGAAAATTTAACGGAAAAAGGGCTATAACTCCGAGATGGGTTTTCAGATTTTCTTCAAAATTGCACAGTGGATAGATCTCATCATGCTGATCATTTTTACACCATGTCAGATTTTTGATATCTGTAATGGTTTTCGAGTTATTAGCCAAAAACTGCAATTTACCCCTATGTTCTATTTTTAGCAATGGTGGCCATGTTGTTCGACAGAGGGACAAACTGAACATCAGTTTGAGAAGCCATACCCTGATGATGATTCAGGCCAAGTTTGATTTAATTTGGCTTAGAGGTTTCAGAGGAGAAGATGTTTGAAATTGATGACGGACGGACGGACGGACGACGGACGCACAGTGATGGCAATAGCTCACATTTTAGGCCAGGTGAGCTAAAACAAACGGGTGGGGCCACAATACCCAAAACCAATTCAAACCTTCCTTTTGTGACAAGGAACATTATGTAAAAATTTCATAAGGATTGATCAACTAGAACTGAAGTTATCGCACAGAAACGAAGAGTCTACAGACACCGACGACACCGACGCCGCCGCCAGTATCATACCAATATACGACCTCAAAAATTTTTTTGCGGTCGTATAAAAACCAATCATGCATGAATTTAGGCCAAAACACTTTATGTGCCCATTTCATGCCATGTATATGCCATGTATTGCGGGTGGAGATGTGTCAAAAACCAGTTTGGCAGATAATTGTTTTTTCTTTTTTTTTTGAAAGCCTGTGTAATTAAAAGTAAATTGGCAGCAACATTTGTTGATTTTTTTTAATATTTTTTTAAAGAAAATTAAGTTTTGTGTTTTCATAAGCACTCAGTATATGAGTAAAAGGTTCTGAGCAATTGCATCTACTAGATCTGCCATTGTATAAAGATTTCCATATATATAATGTCCTGCCAGTCCTACTTGATGGATGGTAGTGGATTATGATCTAGTACACAGGATGATTAACAATCAGGTCAAATTTGAATTAAATCTGAGTAGCAGTTTTCGAGTCCACATAATCTACCCTTGTACAAAATTCAAAAGTTCCATAACTCAGAAATTTGAATCAAAATGCAAGCAGTGAACCATCAGTCATACATATGAAGGGAGATTAAACAATAACTTTTAAGAAACAGAGATAGTTATTGTAATATAAATGGACTTCTTCTAAGACTGACATATCACCTTTCATCTTTTACTTGTTTTTGTAAAATAAAATCAACTCAATTATATTTTTTATTAACAACAATCATCTGTCTGTCACTTTCTTTGAAAATTTTAACAAAAGGTCATGAACTTCCTTAGCACAGGCAATTTGTTGTTTTGTTATCTGGAGAAACTGTGAATACTGTAAAGATTGACCTTCTGGTAACTGGCTATTTTCTTTTGGTACATTTACAGTTAATGGAAAGAACTTAGAACTGTCAGCATTCTGTTGTACACTTTCTAAATTAAGTCTCTGAAAAAGAAACAAATGAAGTTTTTAAGCAGAAATTAATCTAATTAAAAGATTTTTCTAACTGAGACTACAAGAGAAACTTTGTATCTAAACTGTATTCAAATGTGAAGTGACAATTTGTTTGTAATTCTAATATGGCACTCTTCTTTCGCTTTGTGAACAAACATATGCTCTAAATCCAATAGAGCATACCCGTATTGTATAACACCAAATCCTCTAAAATGTACACCTTGCATATTTTATTTACTGATATTTTGTAAAAAGATAATAATTTACAACTGACACGGAACTGAAATCAACAGTGGAAATTGATCAAACTGTTGTCTAGCAATGAGTGTTCCTGGTGTTATGAAATCTTATCTATGTAATACTAGTGATGTTCTGATGATCGATTATAATCGATAAATGATCGATTTTCACCATGAAATCAATTATAATTTTCAATAATCAATAATCGGATGCCAGTTGAATTTTCCAGAAAATTAAACATTTTTCTGTCGGATAATACTAGAATGGGTGAAGAATAGTCATAAAATTGTTTGTCAGAAGAGGAATTCTCTATATAGTATACTGTTTAAAATTGTTCTCAAACAACAGGTTAGAAACGTGATAAATACATCATGCATTTCCAAATAGACAGTGAAAATTGATATTTTTGAATTTGTGCAATATAACAGCACAGCAAACATGGTTAAAACCAAACTCTATAAGCACTATAAAAATATCTGATTTTAATCGATAATCGAATCGGAAGGTAAATCCGATTATTCCGATTAATCGATTATGATTTTTTTATCCGAATCCCAACACTAATGATGTAATACATCAAAATATACAGTTTGATAAATTTTCAATTGTTGTCTTTATTAATTAAATTTAATATATTTTTTTGTTTGTTTCTTTCAAATATACCTTAATGAAACAGTCATACAACATTTCTAAATCAACAAATGGAACCAGCTCACATTTGTATACCCGCTTCTATTTTTAACAAGAGGCTCTCAAGAGACTATATTGCTCACCTGGCCCTTTATTAATATAGACATTTTATGTAAAGAGCCCATATATATAATTAAACTATAGTTCCAATATGTCTAATCAGTTTAAGGGGAGAAGACCTCTATTGGTGTTTCCCATGGGGTCCAATGTTCAACTATGTTCCCTGCTGGCAGCCATCTTGGATAAAGTGTAAACCTAAAAAAAAAATCTTCTGTTCAGGGGTCCACATATAGATTATTTTGACCTAGTTGGTTCCATTTCAGTAGTTTCAGAGGAGAAGATCCTTGAATGTGTTTTCCAATAGGGTCCATTTAAAAACTAAATTCTCCGCTGGCTGCCATGTTGGATATCATGCAAACCCCAAAAATACCTTTTTGCATGGGACCACCTATGGACTATTATGTCCAAGTTTGGTTCCAATTGGCCCAGTAGTTTCAGAGGAGATCTTTGAATGTGTTTTCTCATAGGGTCCAATGTTAAAACTATGTTCCCCGCTGGCAGCCATGTTGGATGTAGCACCATCTTGAAAAACACCTTTTTTGTAAGGGACCACCAAAGGACTATTGTGGCCAAGTTTGGTACCAATTGGCTCAGTAGTTCCAATAGGGTCCAATTCCCGCTGGCGGCCATCTTGAATATTGCGCTGACCTGAAAAACGCCTTTTTTGCAAGGGACCACCCAAGGACTATTGTGGCCAAGTTTGGTACCAATTGGCCCAGTAGTTTCAGAGGAGAAGATCTTTAGAATGTGTTTTCCCATAGGGTCCAATGTTATAACTATGTTACACGCTGGCGGCCATGTTGGATGTAGCTCGATCCTGAAAAACATCATTTTTGTAAGGGACCACCCAAGGACTAATTGTGGCCAAGTTTGGTACCAATTGGCTCAGTAGTTTCTGAGAAGATCTTTGACTTGGAAAGTGTTTTCCCAAAGGATCCAATGTTAAAACTATGTTTCCCGCTGGCAGCCATCTGGAATGTCGCGCTGACCTGAAAAACACCTTTTTTGCAAGGGACCAGCTAAGGACTATTGTGGCCAAGTTTGGTTCCAATTTGCCCCTTAGTTTCAGAGAAGAAGATCTTTGAATGTGTTTTATCAATAGGGTCCAATGTTAAAATTATGTCCCCCACTGGCGGCCATGCTGGATGTAGCGCAATCCTGAAAAAACTCCTTTTTTGTAAGGGACCACCCAAGGACTATTGTGGCCAAGTTTAGTATCAATTGGATCAGTATTTCAGAGAAGAAGATCTTTGAAAGTGTTTCCCCATATGGTCCAATGTTAAAACTATGCTTCCCGCTGGCGGCAATCTTGAATATTGCGCCGACCTAAAAAAACACCTTTTTGCAAGGGACCACCTAAGGACTAGTGTGACCAAGTTTAGTTCCAATTGGCCTAGTAGTTTCAGAGGAGAGGATCTTTGAATGTATTTTCCCATGGGGTCCAATGTTAAAACTATGTTCCTGCTGCCGGCCATGTTGGATGTAGCATGATCCTGAGAGACACCTTTTTTGTAAGGGACCACCCAAGGACTATTGTGGCCAAATTTGGTACCAATTGGCTCAGTAGTTTCAGAGAAGAAGATCTTTGAAAGTGTTTTCCCATACAGTCCAATGTTAAAACTATACGTTTCCCGCTAGTGGCCATCTTGAATATTGCGCTGACCTAAAAAACACAATTTTTGCAAGGGACCGCCTAAGGACTATTGTGGCCAAGTTTAGTTCCAATTGGCCCAGTAGTTTCAGAGGAGAAGATCTTTGAATGTGTTTTCTCATAGGGTCCAATGTTAAAACTATGTTTCCCGCTGGCGGCCATCTTGAATATCGCGCTGACCTGAAAAACATCTTTTTTGCAAGGGACCACCCAAGGACTACTGTGGCCAAGTTTGGTTCCAATTGGCCCAGTAGTTTCAGAGGAGAAGATCTTTGAATGAAAAGTTCACGCCGGACGGACAGACAACTGACAACGGATGCAAAGTGATGGCAAAAGCTCATCCTGGCATTAGCCAGATGAGCTAAAAAGCCGTATTTGATATTTTCATAAAAGATTATATTATTTAATTTGCTTATAAACAGCTTATATGAAATTAAATGACGAATATGGATTTCCTTATGTCAGTTTATGATTTTTTGCATGCAGTTTTCGAACATTTTTTATTTCTAGTTTCAAACCAAATATTTTCCGATAAGAGCAGCTTCAAATGTTCAAAACATTTGTTAGACATATAAGAGTAGAAATAGATCATTACAAATGGACTCTAAATAAAAAAGAACATGGTCAGACCTTACATTTGTCTTCATTTTATACCTCGCTATCGCTCAGTATAAAATATTGACAAATATAAGGTCTGCCCGTGTTCTAATTTGCATAGAGCCTGCTTGCAATAATCTATTTCATAATTTGTTATAAGGAAAACTCTCATCATTTGGTATACTATTGAGTAGCTAAAGTCTCTTTTAATAGACAATAGACAATAGACAATATTTATTGCGCAAACACATTTACACATTAAAAATCGACTGAACATATTATATGTAAGCTAATTTTCTTTGTGTTGACACAAATAATAATAATATATGTGGCAAAACTGGGAAATTTTTGTACTGTCTTTTTTGACGGTTTTCAAAATAAACTTACATTTTGCACAATCTTGAATTCACGGCTATCGTTGTAGCTCTTACCAAATTACATCAATTTTAAAATATTTGTAACAGTTTTATTTTTGTACTTCATTCCTTGACAAAATAATAGCCAAAATCAAACTGCTGTAATTTTTCCATATTTACAACATGTATAATATCTGCATTTCTGTTACACAGTATTCTGTTACCAAATTTCTTTCTTAGTAAATAAACAATAGCTTACCGGTACATAGTCCTGTAGAGAGTGAGACTAAATGTAGTATGGAAATAGAAGCTTAAATTCCTCTGTTGATTTATCATGCCAGACCTCTTCAAGTAGTGATAATTTAACAAAGGATGATTTAATTCCCTCAGTATTACCAACTTACCAGTATATAATTGAGTTTTGGTCAGAAATAATATCTTCTAATATTTTTGTGGATTTCTAAATCAAAGCTCCAATAATGGAGCTGAAATTCGAAAGCCTGGAAAATATACAAACCTGAAAAACTTGTAGTCATCCAAAGAACTGCTGCATAGAAAATAACTAATTTATATGTTTTTGTGGAAATCAGAGAGCTGCCTCAATCAACACGAAGAGAAAGTGCAGTTTATGAAAAATGAATAAAATAACAAAGGTAATTCCGAAATGGCATCAAAATAATCGAAAGGGATCATTTTTGTTTTGGTGTTTAGATTTAATATGTCCAAATGGGTGCTAGGAGGACGACCATTTTATTCCAAAAGGGAAGGGGCTTACATAAAATCTGCACCTCCCTGAAATTTGATAAATGTTCTGTCAACATTATGGTAAAAACAATAAACATAATCTTGTCCTTTTTGTCCTTTTGAAAAAGTGTTTGAAAATAAATCTTTTGATCTAAAATAAATAGATTTGAACAGAAACTTTTTAAAATGAGTAATCAATTTGGGTTTGTAATAATAACGGCAACAGAGCTACATGTATCGCCATATGGTAGCCAGATATACCCTAACTCACTGAACCCTGAATAAATATTGTAAGCGTGAATTCAAGTGTGTGTGTGGACACAATACAACACAATCCTCACGAAAAAAAATCTTCACATGGGTTCCGATGAAAATATTCTGCCCACATTAGACAAAAATAAAATTCATCCTTTTTGGGCCCCTTTGACATTCTACACAAAAATCATTAGTCTGAGAGAAATTTTGATACAACACCTTTTAAACAACTTCTGAAGAGGATTACAATGAAAAAAAATGTTTCTTGCCCACATATACAACAAGGGATCTGTGAGCCCAAGCTCACTAGAAATACCCCCGCTCTGAGCTTTTAGTGGCCTGCACTGGTTTGAAAATGCATCTAACAATACAGCCCATAATGACTGAAAATTTACTAAGCAAATAAACAGGAAATAGTTACCTGACAGATCTGAAAATGCATCCCACAATATGGCATACAAAGCTGCTGACAAAATTTCAAGTTTGTTTCATTTACCATTGCAGAGAAATGCATGATGGAAATTGTGACAGATGGGCAAAATGACTGAAAATTGACTAAGTCAGTAAAATGGAAGTAGTAAACATGACTATACAAAGCTTCTGACAAAATTCAAGTTTGTATCATTTACCATTGCAGAGAAAAGCTTTACGAAAGTTGTGACAGACGGACAGAATGATGAAAAATTGACTAAGTCAGTAAACAGGAAGTAGTATCCTGACAGGTTTGAAAATGCATCCCACAATATGGCATGACTACACAAAGCTTCTCACAAAATTTCAAGTTTGTATCATTTACCATTGCAAAGAAAAGCTTTACGAAAGTTGTGACGGACAGAATGATGGAATTACAGAATGACGGACACAGGTAAAACAGTATACCCCTCCTCCTACGGAGTAGGGGTATAAATATGTACCCTCTAGACTATTTCTTTGAAAAATTGTCCGAGTCCAAAAAATCATTGCAGAAGGAAACAATAAAAAAGTCAGAGTCAAATTATCTCCCTTTCCTGGTTTTGGCCTATAGTTATATTTTTTCATGTACGTTTCCTTATAGTGTCCTTCCTTTGTGTAAATTTTCATCCAAATTCTTCAAGTCAGTCGAATTATCTCCCCTTCCTGATTTCAGACAATAACTGAATTCCTTCAGGAACATATCCATATTGAACCCTTCCTTTATGTAAAGTTTCATCAAAGTCCTTCTAGTGGTTTAAGAGGAAGTGAGCTTAATAGAAGTGTGGATAGATGGATAGATGATTCCTATATACGCCCCTTAACTTAGTTTGCAGGGGTACAGGCGGGGAAGTAGTTCACAAAAATTGTCTCCCCTGTAAATTTGTTTACCTGCCATCTCCTCAAATAAACAAGATGTCTGATGACACAGCCACGGTAAAAAAAAAAATCAAATTTCTAATATTTGCTGTATTTTTTTATATTTCACATACTATGTATCTTATGCTGCAACAATCGCTGTAAGGAACACATATTTGAGAAATATACAAATGTCGTTGATTAATTCATAAAACACTGTTTTAAAACCAACTCTGATCTGATGGTCAAAACAATAATAATAAAAAAAAAAATCTAGCAACCCTCAAAGGGCATGAGCGGAAACAAAATTTTGGAGTATTATTAAATATATAATTATGCATCGTATAAACCATATGAAATTAATTTCTGCATATGGCCTTTTTCAGGATCCACTTTTTTCTAGTTTTAAGTAGGGAGAAAATGGACTTTTCATTATATTTTTAGCTCGCTAGTGATTTGTACTCACTGTGAAATCAATATATGGGGCAATTAAAGGGGAATTTATTACTTTAAGTATTTTCACTTCGTTTAATTTAAAGATTTTCGTACACATGTTAATTAGTATTTGAGGTGTAATATAAGTGTGGTTACTATTTGGTATTCTTTTAGAGAGATTTGTTGACAGTTTCCTATTTATACAAGCTGATTCCCGAAAAAAACCTCAGAAAGAATGCATAGGAGATAAAAATTTGGTTGTGTTTGAACTTTTATTCTGGAGAAACTCTACGAAGGGCGGATATAAAAATTTGCACATGGATTAACAGGGATATTGGCAATCCATATACAAATTTTGGTCAAAATCTAAAGATGGCCTTTTTGGGTATCCACTGTGAAAGACAGACACTAACTTGATCTTTTATGCCGATTTGTGCATCGTATATGCATCTATGCGTTCACCTGTGGCAATCTACGTTGTTTTCATATAAATTCAAAATAAAGGAATGAAAAATATTAGTATTTTTTTCATTGGAGATAACTTTTATAATTATGCATCTATGGTAAACAATCCAAAAAGTAACATTTCTACCTCATTTAAACGAGAGCTCAATTTCTATTGTTCTATTTCAACCACTTCCCCGCCTGGGTATAACAATTTTAAAATGGCTCACATAGGAAGTAAGGTATAGACAAAAGAAATGGGAGATCACTCTATTTTAAAATTATTTTGATCAGCTTGGACAAAGCATAAAAAAATACAAACTTAATATATTATGCCATTAATCAAATTTGTTCAAATAGGGACAATTTAAAACATACCATTCAGTGATTTCATATATTTTTATTAGGGATGGCAAAATGTCTCGAATTCAATACTCGAGTACTCGGTACAAATACTCGCGAGTACTTGAGTACTCGGGTCATTGTAATTGATAATATATAGCTTCCATTCGTTTAATGTGGGACGAGAACCTGCAACATAGATCTCAGCTTTCAATGAAACCTTCTGGCTTTATTTTCTTCTTCTTCAGAAAACATTGTCAATTTGAATGAGTATTAAAGAAAACCACCTATTGTATACATTAAACAATCAAACACTAATTGGCAAACAATCGACTAATGGCTTATACTGTAGAAATNTTAAACGAATGGAAGCTATATATTATCAATTACAATGACCCGAGTACTCAAGTATTCTGATTGGAAAAATTTCATTGAAAGCTGAGATCTATGTTGCAGGTTCTCGTCCCACGTTAAACGAATGGAAGCTATATATTATCAATTACAATGACCCGAGTACTCAAGTATTCTGATTGGAAAAAAAAATAATTAATGTTGCTTGTCCTGCCAAATAAAAGTTTTTCTTCAGTTTTACCGGTCCTATAACTTAATGGTCATGTTTCAAAATATTTATAGTATGACTTTGAATCCGCTAAGAAAGGTTTGGAAGAATGCTTTTTAAATATATTTTACCAAATAAAAGACAATAAGTATCAAGAAGTGATTAAATTTTAAAGGCTAAATTTTGGGAACTTCCTTCGATTTAAAATGATTTGATGAGCAAATTTCAGAAAAACGAAAACTGAAAAGAGAATAACTTTGATACAAATTGTAGGAATACAGAAAAACAGGGTAAATGCATATGAAGTGCAATAAATAGAAAATGAAAATATAAGAGAAAAAAATTTATTGAGAAGATACTTAAAATACTTAACTAAATTTAGAAAATATCCATGAATTTAAAAAAGGCCGAGTACCCGAGTACAAAAATTGATTTTTGAGTAATTGCCTTCTAAACGAGTACGCGAGTATTCGAGTACTTGTTGCCATCCCTAAATTTTATACACCTGACTTAACTTGATTAACCAATTAAAACTCATTGTGAAAAAGAGAATACTAGGGAAATGAGATGTAGATCACATTTTGAACGGCTGGTACAAAACGTCAAAGAAAATTTTTGATTCTTTAGTAGGAAAATTTAACTGTCATTTAATTGTTCCTAATGTGTATATAAGACAAATCTTTTTTTTTTTGCGCATTGATTTCTAAAATTAAATAAGTTTTTTCAAAGGGAGACAATTTAAAACATAGCATGCAGTGATTTAACAACTTACCCTAGCTCTATGACATTCATAAGGCTAATTTTCATAAAATTTTGCTTTATCTTACACTACCATATATAAAAAATCTGTATTTTACTGATTTATTGTGAAAATTAATAAACAACCCCGATTTTACTTCAGCAATATTGGCACCTCTGCATCCAAAAACTCAGTAGTTTCTTTTCTACACAGAAAACCAAATAATTAAAATCTTTGAAAATTGGTAAACGAACCGTTATGTATGAACCTTTATATGTATGTATATTGGATGCTTTAAAAATAAAATTACAGATTACAAGTTACCCCTTAAGGTATAACACGACTAATTCAGTGTCACATAGACTCCCATGTTAAATTGCACAATGTTTCAAACTTTGTAGAAATTTTACTAAAAGTTCAAATGAAGTGACATGTGTCTCAACTTAAAAGGGCATCTTTCAAAAAACTCTCATGACCCGCATTTCTTTTTTTTTTTAGAAAGTTCAATACAGAGGCTAGCAACATATAAAATTTATCAAAGTTCTCATGGATGTAACTTATGGTATTTTTAAAAAAAATGATAATTTTCCTTAACATTTCAACTAAAAAATTCCCATTTTTGGTGAAAAATTGTGACCTTGTATGGCCCGTGACGCCCACTTTTTATTTTTTGAAAGTTCAATTTTTAAAGTTTAATTCTGCATACTATTGAAAAATTCTGATGGATTTTGCTGATACATGTACCCAGAACCACCTTAAAGAGTTAATATGTATCACAACTTAAATAAACGTTGGGCCTTTGTATATACTTACTAAATTAACTTCTACTTGATCACAAATGGAGTAAAATTCTTCTAGACTTCTTTCTAATCTTTGCTGCTGTCCTTCTATTGCTTTTCTGTAATAAAGAACTGTTTGTGTGATAAGAAAGTTTTACATTATATCATGGAATTAAATCAAATATCAAGTCTAGTTGTCCATATCATATACACATTGATAAAATCAGAAAATACAGAAATAAAAAGTTTATTATGCAGGTTGATATGACATCAATACATGTATCTATTTTTTCCTAGAATATCACAAGCTACTTGGAATCCTGATTACATTCAAGTTTGTGCATTTCCAACAAAAATATGGATATGATACAAAAACCTAGGACTGATTTGAATAGGTGTGATATTAAAAATGTTATGTAATATGTAATAATTATAGATTATTACATGGCATTTTTCACATTATCACACCCTTTATCAGCCCAAGGTCATTATATCAGCCAGACAGCCGTCAGGCTCGAGGGATGATTTTATAACCAAGGGCTGATAAAGGATGTGATATGAAAAATGACATGTAATGATATTTTTATCATATACTTCAACTGTAAAAGAAATTTTCACATATAAAATTATAAAATATAAAAGGGGTCAAAGACTCAAATGGCCGGTTGCATTTTGGTGCTTCTAGCTATAAATAAAGTGTTGATTTAATAGGTCTGTGTATAGAATATGTTGAAAGAATGACTAAGTTAAAAGGTCTGGAAAAAATGGAAAAAAATGAAAAATTAATACCATAAAGTCAGGTGCAAATCTTCAAAATATATAGAAACATTCTGTGAAGTTTCAAACAGCTGGGTCGAAAACTGTAGGAGCAGTTGATTTCACAAAATTGGTACTCTTTGTTGAAAATGTTGATAAAAAATGACGAAGTTCAAAAGTCCATCAAAATTGTAAAAAATTTTCAAAATAATTCTAAAAAGGAAGGTACACATCTACAATATATATATAGAAACATTTTATGAAGTTTCAAAAATGTAGGTTGAAAACTGTAGGAGGAATGATTTCACAAAATAGGTACCCTTTGTTCAAAATGTAAATAAAAAATGACTAAGTTCCAAAGTCTGTAAAAATAAGAAAAAAATTTCAAAATAATTCCAAAAAGGGAGGTGCACATCTACTATATATATAGATACATTTTGTGAAGTTTCAAAAATGTAGGTTGAAAACTGTAGGAGAAGTTGATTTCACAAAATCAGTATCCCATTTTCCCCTCTCGCCCGCCCGATATTCACTAAACTATAACCCAGATTTGCACTCCGTGCAACCAGGCCAAAAATGCAGTATTGGCATTTTGTTATTATACTTTATTTGATTTGACAGTATCGTTTGCAATATTTATCATTTTTAACGGAAATACGGAAATACACTAACTTGATTGTGATAAAGCTTCCAAGTAGTGACGGAAAGGCATGCAATAATTAACAGAAGTAGTTGATAACAATTGTCATATCAGCCTGCTTCCTCAATTTTTGTTGAAATCACTTGGATTTATCGAGGGGTAAAATTTTAATCATATCTTAACTAAGTATATGATAATCTACCATATATTATTCTCTCCACATTTAGTTCCATATATTTTATTTTGCTGTCTTCCTTGTTTTAATTGGCTGTAATATTACTTTTAACAGTATGTTTGCTGCTGTATACACTGAAATAAATCTCTGCATTTTTTTCTCGGCAATCTGTGAAAAATTTCATAGTTTGTCAATCAAACAAGATCAAAAGTAGAAAATAATAAAAATATCATTATGTGCAGATTTCTCTTATAGTCACATTTTTGCCATAATATCTGAGTTAACAGTATAGAATCAATTCTGGTCACAGAACTTTGTGTAACTGACAACCTTTACCATATTTTTGCAAACCAAGTAGTTCTATTAATTTCATTGCATCAGGGCAAATTGATTAGTTACAATCCTTGATCACATCACACTATTAACTTTCACTTGACAGATTCTACTTTCATTCCAAAATTCAAAGAACACGAAAATGTTAAAAGGTACAGCACCAACAACCCTAGTTGGAATAATAATTTGTCAACTCACAGTGAGTCATCCTTTGTGGCATTTTGGTGTAATGACTGACCAGCAATCTTCATTAAATTCTGCAAATATTAAATATTCAACATAAGTAAATTTATATTTTCATCTAAACTGAATTACCAATAAAACAAGAGCTGTCGCCGAATGACAGCCAGTTATACCCCCGCTCATTGAACCCTGAATCAATATGGTATGTGCAAAATTAAGTGTGTGTTGACGCAATACAGGTGTGGAAATAGAACAAGTGTGGACACAATACAAGCATTTACAAAGTTGCAGAGAAAAGTGAGATGCAAATAATTTGAGAAGGATGCAAGGCATAAAGATGGAAATGGGGTTAGTCAGTAAACAGGAAGTAGTATTTCAATATGACTGAAAAGAGGAGACACAGTATAATGCCCCATACTGAAGCTCCATGATAAATATTAAGTTGCTGTGATATGCGGTTGCTTAGAAAAGTATGAAAAAAAAGTCACATTTTGAAAATTTAGGTAAAAAATGCACCAAGTGGGTAAACAGGAAGTAGCGCAGCAATATGGCCAAAAGGGGGAGACAAGATAAAGTAAACTATACTGAAGCTGCATGCAAAATATCAAGTAGCTGTCATGTGCAGTTGCTGAGAAAAATGCAACGAAAAAGTCACAACGCACAAAGTCGGTAAACAGGAAGTGGAGATTCGATATGGCCAAAAAAAGGAGGTGCAGTATGGGACTCCATACTGATGCACTATACCAAATATCAAGTGGCAGTCATGTGAAGTTGCTGAGAAAAATGTGACGAAAAAAAAATCACAATTTTGAAAACAAAAGTTAAAAATGCACAAAATCGGTAAACAGGAAGTTGTGATTCGATTCAGCCCAAAAGGGGAGGCGCAGTATAGGACCCCATACTGATGCACCATACCAAATATCAAGTGGCTGTCATGTGTAGTTGCTGAGAAAAATGTGACGAAAAAGTAACAATTTTGAAAATGAAAGTTGAAAAGGCACAAAGTTGGTAAACATGAAGTGGTGATGCCATGTGGCCGAAAATGGGAGACGGAGTACAGAACCCAATACTGAAGCACCACACCAAATATCAAGCAGTTGTCATGTGTGGTTGCTGAGAAAAATGTGACGAAAATATGTGTGACGGACGGATGGACAGATGGATGGAATGACGGACGGACAGAGGTAAAACAGTATACCCCCTCCTTCTTGGCAGGGGTATAAATATGTATTACATGAGCATAAAGTAGAGCACTTCTCCTGTCTCTGTGCATTTCCACTACTTAAATTGATCTCATCATTATTGGTGCATACCACCTCTTAACAGCATATTAAAATCATTCATTATTATATAGATAGCGGTGATTTATCGAGTTTTATTCCAGTTAAATAAATTTCATATTGTCACCGGTGAAAAATAAAGGATTTCTAGTCACTGGATGACGTCTTAATGAAGCGACGTCACAATGTCTCTTCAATGTCGTTGTCAAGTAAACAACTGGCGTATTGACATGAAAAAATAATCCGCATCTAAAATCTCGGTTTTTGAGTAGAAAATCTATATAATAAAAAGCATAACTAATCGGCCGTCATGAATATCAATAAAAATGTCACTCGTGTCGATCAACGCAGTGGATTTAACTCGTTGCAGAACAAGTTCTGCAAGTCGTTAAATCCTTCTGCGTTGTTCGGCACTCGTGACATTTTTATTGATATTCACGACGGTCAATTAGTTATACTATAATTATTCAAAATAGGGTATTGCTCAAACAAGTAAAATGTAAAAAACAACATATGTAATTTTGAACAAGATGTGTTTTGTGAAACACTTATGCCCCCAAGTAGAAGTAAAAAAGAAACATTTAGCAACTTTGAACAATGAATGTCCTTCTGACAAAATAGTTTGTAGAAATAAATTCTGGTATCAACTGAAAAGTTTAATCACATCAAATGATGATTGCAATCGGATGCAAACACAGAAGTCACCCAAATGAACCCCTCCAATCATTATCCAAGCATTTTATATTAAGAAAACAATTTTCACCTCCCTTTTTTGGAGCATTTATAGTCAACTCATTGTGTTCTGTCTATCAGTGTTATCAGTACTTTGATTACACCAGGGATCATCAATACTGATTCCCCAAAAGTGGAGGAATACACAGAAGAGAAGAAATGAATACGAGATATTTTTAGTAACATCCCTCATCATTGATATATATAAAACATATATAAATACCTGTAAAACAAAAGTGAATAAATGAAGAAACTAGAAAACACGAGGGGACTTTATAAACATAAGTTGATGATATAAATCGGATAATGGTTTTTATGAAATAAAAACGATACGCTAGGCTATGGAATAGCCTTGGATAGAAAATTGCGTGTTTGATTGACAAGGGTGTGGTGGCTTATGATGTATTTGTATACTCAAATCAATAATTGAAGTAAGCCTTTCTCGGTACTTCTTTTTAATTTCTTCTATTGGTCTGCACATGTGATAAAACAGTCACTGATTCGATCATTGCTTGAGGAGGTATAGCCCCCTACACACATAAAAGTTACACGTTTAATTCTCTCCTTTTAAAATTTCTTTCAACCTCTCATCTTTTGCACTAAATTCTTTCTCGTGTACTTGGCTTCGAAACATAAACCTTTTACAGCACACACTAGCTCTTTATTCTTCCGCAAAAAACGCAATTCTATCTCTTTCCACCTTTCGTTCTCCATTGCCTAAGTATCTCCACAAACTACAATCACACTTTGTTTAACACAATTGAAAACTTTTTTATAGTATTTGTATATTATTGATTATTGCACAATACCTCATCTTTATTTATTAACTTCTGGTTTTAATTTTATACATTACTGTTCTTATTCTTTTTATCATATCTATATTTATAAATCTGGCTTAGCGATATTGCAATACCAATCCCATCATCCTCTACCAACCTGTTCCCTGTACCACCTATAGTAAATGTTTATAATACTTTTCAACTTCCACAAGGAAACAGAAAAATTAAACCCCGCCCCGTTTTATCAGGACGAAACTGGACGCCATTTTGATTTTCGAGAATCTGAAATTCCTATTGGTCAATAGTCTTCTGCGCATGCGTTCTCCTCACTGCGCAAGTGTACTCCTCACTTCTCCCCAAGAACTATCTATATAGCTAGGCTATTCCATATCCTAGCTAAATAGGCTGAATGATTTAAAAATCTTTTCTACAAAAAAAAATCTATAGATATCAAGAAACATTTCATCATAAATGAGTTTAATTTCTATATATATATATAAAATAGAACAAAATATAATTCCATTTTTTCATTTTTCTGGTGAAATTTTACCGGACAGTCACATGCAAAGGTCAAGGTCATGAGGTCAAATATTCTGGTACCAACTGAAAGGTCTCTCCACAANTGTTTCCTCTCTATAATTGGATGTCTGGTTTATACAATGTTTTATATGTCAAATGTTGATATGATGCTTTAGTTAATAAAATGTAGTCTAGTATTAAAGACGTATTTTGTGCCTAGAGCGCGAACCCTACAACAAGGTCAACTATTCTGGTACCAATTAAAAGGTCTTGCCACAAGGAATGCAAATGCAAAATATGAAAGCCATATCACTTACCATTCAAAAGATATACACAATGTTAAAGTTGATTATTTTTTTCAAAAAGTCCATGACATGTCAAAGTCAAGGTCACGAGGTCCAAAATTTTGGTATCCTTTGAAAGGTCTTGCCACAAGGAATACACATGCAAAATATGAGAGCCCTCTCACTTATCATTCAAAAGATATAACCAATGTTAAAGTTTTTTGTGGACAAACAGACAAACAGAAAAACAAACAGACAGACCAAAAACTATATGCCCCCCAAATCTTCGATTCACGGGGGCATAAAAATACCTCAGATGTAAATATTGACAAAAACTGACCTGGCTGTTATTATAGATTGGGTGTAAAGGTTACATTACTGGTGGTGTTGGACTGATATGTACCCACTTAAATGTAGCAATAGACTAAATATGGATAGTTATTTATTGCAATGACTCAGAAACAGACTAGAAAAAACGAAATGGTACCAGGGTGCACAAGCCGAGTTACGACTTCATATATTATGTGACCAAGTTAATGTGGAAACCCAAATATTCAATTTTGTTGCAACTCTGTTAATAATAAACCATATGAACTAGAAATTATACAAAATGCAATTGAAAGACTAGACTAAACAAATTACAATGACCATACTGGCATTGAAGATTTCAAGATTTTGAAGATTTAATACTTCAACACAACCCCGTACCCTGGGCCTCCACAGTACAAAAGTAATACAAAAATATAACGTTTGGAAGCAGACAACTGTGTAACATGAGAGATGAAATATAATACATATGATAACATAATAAATGAAAGCAAGATCAGCTGACAAACTTTAAAATAGAATAAATATAATTTTGAGTATGACATGTCTATATGTACTTCAACAAAGCTCTGGCCCATATTGTTGACAATGTGGTTTGTGTTAGAATATGAACATATGGGATTGAAACAAGAGTTGTCAGAAGACAACAAAGCTTGCCAGGGATAAGTGTGACTTCAGTGCACAATAAATTTGTTGTATTTTTCCTAATTTTAATGTTTAAAATTTTTTTTAAATTCGATATAAGGAAGTCACATTAAAAGAATAACTCCTATCAGCAGGGTTTTTTTATATTGCAATCAGGGTAATGTCAAGATTAAAATCATGGTATTGCAAGAAAGCTGTCATCATATGGCAGTCACATACAAAATATAAACAAGCTTTAACTAAACAAATACATTCTAGAAACAAGGTTAAAGTTTTAAAAAAAATGCACAAATGGCAAAGTCAAGGTAAAAATGTATGAAATATGGTAACGACAAAAAGCTCTCATCATAAGGAAGTTACATACCAAATATCAACTCTGTATCACTTTAAGCCCATCCTCTAGAGGCAAGGTGAAAGTTTTTCAAAATTGCCCTATGGGTAAGGTTAAGGTTAAAATGCCTTTAAGTTTAGTACAACAAGAAAGCCTCATCAAAAGGATCAGTCACATTCGTCTCAGTGAGCTAAAAAGTGTTTTGAGGGACAGTTGATTATTATGAGAAACCTTCTTCAAAGTAGGTAATAAAATTGATCAAACATAGGTAATCAACAATTACTAAGTTTGACTCGCTGTGGCATATGGTCACAATAGCATTACTTTGCCTCAATACTACCTTAACATCAGAGATGGATGCATATCTAAATTTACATTTACATACAACATACTGTAACTGAAAACTTAACTATGAAAATAATTGAATTTCGAGTCAAGTGTAAAGTGCAGATTAAAATGAAACAACTTTGCCTTGATACTGATGTATCATCTGAGGTGCATATGCATCTACAAGGTCAGATTATCCCACAATGTACATTGACTGAGATATGCTGATGTAATATCCAACATGTATGCATATGCAACGTAAGAAGACCCTACCATTTAGAGAGATCGAGATCTGAATGTAAGTCAATCAAGTGGAAATATGGGTCAAATTGACCCAATTTGGCCTGAATGCTGATGTACCATCTGAAATGCATGCATATGCAAGATTAAATGATTATACCATGAACAGTGACTGAGATCTGAATGCAAGTCAATCAAGCAGAAAATGTAGGTTAAATTGACCCAATTTGGATTAGATGCTGATGTATCATCCAACATGTATATGCATATGCAAGGTAAGAAGATCCTACCATGTAGAGAGATCGAGATCTGAATGTAAGTCAATCAAGTAGAAAATGTGGGTCAAATTGACCCAATTTGGCCTGAATGCTGATTTACCATCCAAGATGAATGCATATGCAAGACTTCATGATCCTACCATGTACAGTAACTGAGATATGAACTCTGACATAAACTTGAATTATAGTCAATGATGCAGAAAATAGGTCAAAATGACTTAATTTTNGGGTATGAACCCGAAACAATTCAAAATGGCCACCAAGTTATGTCAAAATTTCAACTTTGTCCGATTTCAATGAAAATTGATTTGTAGGTAGATTTTGACAGTTGCGAACAAGATGGAATCATCAAGTCAGTCATGCAGAAAATGTAGGTCAAATACCTAATTTTGTCTGGATGCTGATAACCTTTCACCAAAGATGCATGCTCATGCAAGGTTGGGTGACCCTATCATAAACAGTAACTGAGATATGAACTCTGACATAAACTTAAATGCAAGTCAATCATGCAGAAATGTAGGTCAAAATGACTTATTTTGCCTGGATGCTGATCATGACCTATCGCCAAAGATCCATCTACATTTTGTATGTACAGTAATTAAATGAGATATGAACTCAGACCTAAAATTAAATTTAAGGCAATCAAGTGGGAAATATAAGTCAAAGAAACCAAATTTTCCTGCAGAGTGCGAGTCAACCAAAGTTGCACATGCATGTAAAGTTATATGACCCTACCCTTTATAGTTCCCAAAATATTCCCAAATGTGGACGCAGATGCAGACAGGGACGTGAACGGTGATGTAGTCCCAGATAAGGACACAGAGTCCCCCTCAACTTCATTGAGGCGAACTTAAGATAACTAAATAACTTCGAAGTGATTACCTTGATTGGTAAAGAAAGAAAGCAGAAAATTTTAATAGAAATAATTGCCCTGGTAAAAAAAAACATTACATAATTTATATAATATACTAAAAAAAATCAAATTGTGTACAATATTTTTTTTCTACTGAAGAACATACTGATTTTAAAATGTAAAAATAGTAATGGTGCATTACATGATACCCTGCCACATTTCACAAAATTTCAAAGTTTCAAGGGGTATAACTCCAGAACTCCTTGGATCTCCGAGTCCATAGTCTAACTCAACCAAAGTTTTTCCGGTTTAAAACAACTTTCATACCAAGTTTGAGGACAATATGTTATTTCATTCACAAGTTATCATTCGGAAACCCTAAAATAAAAAAAAAACTAGATTTGCAATTGCAAGCAATAGCTGATGTTGCCCCCGACAGCCAATTTGATGATTCCATCTTGTTCGCAACTGTCAAAATCTACCTACAAATCAATTTTCATTGAAATCGGACAAAGTTGAAATTTTGACATAACTTGGTGGCCATTTTGAATTGTTTCGGGTTCATACCCATCTTCTTTTGGTGATTACCAGCTTGAAGCGTATTTTCTTGTTTCTAATTACACAAATATTTTTGTCTGTGAAGGCTCTTTGTACTTTGAGGATAAATGATGTAACAATTAATCTACGTTGCATGTTATCCGAGTGTAAACATTCCATATGAATTTATGGTATGTACAATTTTAAGGTACATAACAATAATTTATCTAGGGTACACAATTTTTTCGGGAGTGTTTCAGGTTGCATCTGTCTCATATTAATAATAGCTTCAACTTGCTAAAACATTTTATTGAGTTGAAGCTATTATTATCATTTTGTAACAAGCCCCTGGTAGCAATGCAAAATGTCAAGAGAGATAACGCAAATTTAACTTCAGAGAATGTCAACACTGGTTCAGTTATATTATGACCTCCTACCATTCCAAGGATTCAAATATGAAGTGACTTTTAGCTTCATAGTGTCTCAGAGATATTTAACCTCACGTATATAACATATGGGCAGTGAAAATAATGATGAGATGGTAATTTTCACCATAAATACGATGTTGTAAATACAGAAATTGTGGACATTTTATCCGCCATGATTATCGCCCTTTGACTTTGACCTGAATAAAAAATGACCACCGTATATTAGAGTGGCTTTTTTTTTAAAGAAATTTTTTTTTAAATGGACTGAATTGTGGCCTGAAAATTAAAAAAGGCTGATAAAATAACATTTCAATAAGGTGCTACGCCAAGCGAAGCATGATACAACCGCAGCATGCCAAACACTGAAATTTGAACAAGTGTAATTCAAAATGAATGAGGACACAATAAAGAGCAAATGAAGAGCTTGATACAGTAATTAAATGGACACAATAAAGAGCTGGACCCAGTAATTAGCTACACACAAACTAAGGAAAATAAAAATTAGCCCTTATTCCTTATATACATTGGAAATGGTAAGAGGTATGTCAAATTGGTCAACATACTACTTTAACTATACGAAAAGAGGAATCCCAAGAAAGGAACCCAATTAAAATCCAATAAAAAAGTAGAGATTTTACATATTTTGAAAATTTCAGCCCCTTTGACCCCTTATAGCTATGAAATGGTAAGAGCTATGCAAAATCTTTTGGCATGTACCAAAAGCTTACAACAAGAGGACTCCAAAACAAACAAAAAATCAAATGAAATCTGATGAAAAGTAAAGATTCCACTTCGACCCCTTGTAGCTCAGAAACAGTAGGAGGTACACCAAATCGGTTGACATATAATGGAAAGCTTATATTAAGTTAAGAGGAATCCAAAGAAAATATCCCATCAAAATGGGATGAAAAATAAAGATTTCACATATTTTTAAAAATTGCAATTTTGGCCCCTTTGACCCCTTGTAGATCAGAAACGGTAAGAGCTACACCAAATCTGTTGACATAGCACTGAAAGCTTATATCAAGAGGAATCCAAAGAAAAATCCCATCGAAATTCATTGAAAAATAAAAATTTAAGGTAATCTGCAAATTTGCAATTATGTCCCCATTCGCTCCTCAAAGCTCGGAAAAGAAACAAGTCCTAAAAAATTTGATGGTGCAGCTTTGTGTTTATTTTCAAAAGGAATCCATTGCAAAAAATAGTAATGGTGCATTACAGTACAGAAAGAGTGGTACCGTGACAAATCACTGTGATAGACGTGTCCCACTCTGAGAGTGGATCTAAATATCTTTTTTCCTATTTGAGATCATTGCCTACTCTCTTTTGTATTAACAGTGGACTATTATACCACTTAAAATGCAGAAAAAATAATTGAGATATCTCTTAAAGATAAAAAGTTATTCAGTATAACTCTCAAAGTGGGACATGTCTATAACGGTGATTTGTCACGGTACCACTCTTTCTGTACTGTACATGATACCCCGTCACATTTCACAAAATATCTAAGTTAAAAGAGGAATAACTCCAGAGATATATGTACCGCTGAAACCAAAATTACACTTGGCCTGTGTTTTGCGGTAAACAATTTACATACCAAGTTTGAAGACAGTATGTTATTTCATTCACAAGTTACGAGTACAAAACCCTAAAATTTGCAAAATTTCAACGTTTCAAGGGGCATAACACCTGAACCCAAATTTAAACTTGACCTGAGTTTTATTAAACAACTTGCATACCAAGTTTAAAGACCTTGTGTTATTTCGTTCACAAGTTATTAGTTGGAACCCTAAAATTCACAAAATCTCAAAGTTTCAAAGGGCATAACTCCAGAACCCCTTCGACCTCTAAACCCAAAATCAAAACTGACCTGAGTTTTGTGGTAAACAACTTGCAAACCAAGTTTGAAGACCATGTGTTATTTTGTTCACAAGTTATCAGTCGGAAACCCTAAAATTCACAAAATATCAAAGTTTCAAGTGGCATTATTCCAGAACCCCTTGGACCTCTGAACCCAAAATCGAACTTGACCTGAGTTTTGTGGTAAACAACTTGCATACCAAGTTTGAAGACATTGTGTTATTTCGTTCATAAGTTATCAGTCAGAAAAATTTCAACGTTTCAAGGGGCATAACACTTGAACCCAAATTTAAACTTGACCTGAGTTTTGTTAAACAACTTGCATACCAAGTTTAAAGACCTTGTGTTATTTCTTTCACAAGTTATCAGTCGGAAAAACTAAAATTCACAAAATCTCAAAATTTCAAAGGGCATAACTCCAGAACCCCTTAGACCTCTGAACCCAAAATCAAAACTGACCTGAGTTTTGTGGTAAACAACTTGCAAACCAAGTTTGAAGACCATGTGTTATTTTGTTCACAAGTTATCAGTCGGAAACCCTAAAATTCACAAAATATCAAAGTTTCAAGGGGCATTATTCCAGAACCCCTTGGACCTCTGAACCCAAAATCGAACTTGACCTAAGTTTTGTGGTAAACAACTTGCATACCAAGTTTGAAGACCTTGTGTTATTTCGTTCATAAGTTATCAGTCGGAAACCTCCGGGGGATGAACGGACTGACCGACAGACAGACACTCGACTGAGGGTATCACATAATACCTCGCCACTTCATGTGGCGGGGTATAAAAACTACATCAAAATTGGACTAAAAATTAAAGTATGAAATTTTTGAAAATCACCCCTTTTGGGCCCCATTTATCTCAGGTGAACAGTACATGCCACCTAAATCCCTTGACATACACCTGATACAAAACACTGAGAGAAACCCCATCAAAATCCAATACGTAATAAATATTCTTCAGCCAAATATGTGAAAACACTCAATTTTGTCCTTTTTGGTCCCTTTTTTTTAAAACAGGATGGGCCAAAATGACTTAAACCAACCTCAGCCTTCTTTTTGTGGCAAGGACCACTTTGTTAAAATTTCATAAGGATTGGTTAACTGGAACTTAAGTAATTGACCAAAAACAAAAGTGTCTACAGATGACAATGACACTGGACGATGACGACGCCGACAACGACAGCGCCATACCATTATACGACCTCAAGTTAAAAATCCTTTGGCATTGCTACCCCTGGCGCCGGCCTGTGATGTGACATTAAAAAAATATTAGGGAAAAAGATAAGATTTTAGCACTTGATTTGCACCATAACATACAGCAATAGATTCTCTTAATTGTGGAATAAGCTGTTTTGTGTGAATAGCGTCTAAATCGACTGGCTGGGCGGCCGGTTGCTGCTGATGTTGACTTATTTGTTGAGGCTGTGTAAGATTTGGCTGATTGGTAGCCATCTTGAAATTGCAATTAATATCACTAATAACCGCAAAATAAATCTGTAAAGCAATATATAGAAACGTCCAATACATACGTCTGAAAAGTCCATTCCATAACAAAAGTTAACTGTTAACTGATAGGTTATCAATATCTGTGATTTTTTAGAAGTTTTATATAAAATAAGGAAAGACACATGCCAATCAGTCGAGTTATTCTCAATAGGCTTATTCGCCATGACGTCACAACATCGAAAATTTTACCTGTGGACCCTTTTACCTTTTTCTTGTTTTAGTTGGCAAGAAATCGTATTCATTAATTAGGGTCATAAAAATGTTATTCTTCAATTACCTGGTATGAAATTGTTTTTAAAGGTCATTTTATAATTTCTTTTGATCTGAATTTTAGACATTTTGCAGTTTAATAGGATATAAAATTTTTCGATTTTTGATCATTTTTAATTGATCTAATTCATGTATTTGTATAGCATTCAAATTTTTCACAATTTCCAAATTTTGAAATACACATTTCAAATTATACAGGGGAATTTTTTAAAAAGTAAATAGGTAGAAAAATATGAAAATCACGATGTTTTTTATGCATTTTACAGATCCAAAATCGGACTAGTATGTAAAAAGTTATCAAAACTAGAGGCTCAGACACTGAGCCTGTATCGCTCA
>MJUU01032107.1:35011-50016 GCA_002080025.1 Modiolus philippinarum | reverse complement strand
TATGAACTTAAAAGATTTATTTAGAATCGTTCTGACTTATTCTTCTTGCTTATATTCACAGAATATGTTGATTTATTATCATTTCATACATTTTTGACATGAAAAGAATTTTCATGCAAAAAAATAAACACTTTTGAGCTTGAATAATTTGGATATCTATATGTGTACAAAAAATAGATGTTGAACATTGTCTCTTGTTGTATTTAATTATATGACATGAAAAGAATCTTCATGCATTAAAATAAGATATTTTTGAACTTAAATTGTGTTTATTTATTCAAAATAGAGTTAAGAATCAAATGCTGTCCTATGTACTATGAATTATTTGATTTGATTTTACACTTGAAGAAAAATAAAAATTAAAAAATAAAATCCTCCCACCCGCCCCATTTTTTTTGTACCTGGTGGATGAGAATCTACAAATTAACTTGTTGTGGCCTAAAGTCTGTTTTATGCTTAAAATAACGAGGAGAATCAATAACATAAATTTTAAAAAATAATTTTGAAAGAATAAGAATTTGTACATACTTCTTTTCCATGCAATTACCATTGATTTCCCAATGTTTCACCTCGTCAAAAAATCGATATCCCGTATGTCGGGCATTTTTATATTAGTGTTGGGAATCTGATACAAAAATCATAATCGATTAATTGGAATAATCGGATGTACTTTCTGATTCAATTATCGATTATAATCGGATACCCTTATAGTGCTTATAGAGTTTGGTTTTAACCATGTTTGCTGTGCTTTTGTATTACATAAATTAAAAATATATAAATTTTCACTGTCCATTTGAAAATGCCTATACCTTTATTATGTTTATAACCTGTTGCTTGAGAACAATTCTAAAAAGTATGCTATATTAAGAGAACTCCACTTCTGATAAACAATTTTATTACTATTTATCACCCATTTTAGAATTATCAGACAGAAAAATGTTCAATTTTCTGCAAAATTTAACTGGCATCCGATTATCGATTATTGAAAATTATAATAGATTAATCAAATTTATGTGAAAATCAATCGATTATCGATTATAATCGATCATCAGAACATCACTAATCTATATAACAGTGATTTGAAACTATTTAACAAACCGGTTTGATCGAATAAAGTGTTGTGTCCAGGCTATGATTTTCAGCTGTAACTTTGTTTTGATTTACTCAACATAAAATTATTTAAAAATTTTTTGAAAAGCTGATTTATTGCATATTTACAACATTAGATTTTCATTCACACGACAATGAAATCCTAATTAACATGATTAAGAATGGGAAATAAATGCATGAGGGGTTGTTTTAGTGTGTAAAGAGGTTGTAAAATTATCGAGAAACCGTCCAATAAACAAATGCCAGTTATCGATGATTAACGAGACTTGTCGAGAGTCAGAACAATGAAAATCAAGAAAATTGGCTAACTTTAACTCAATTACACGTTAAATTCCATCCTACAATTAAGAAATTTTACCAGGATAAAGCTCTTTGTATTGTCTTTATAGTCATATATAATTTATGCAGGGAAGATTTTTGACAGTGCTGATAAATTTTGACTGATGTGACCATGCGCGGGCAATTTTCAGATACAAATTTTGGAGTTCAAACACTAAACTTTTGCCTGTGTATTTTACAACTAAATTTTCAAACTAAAACTCAAACTAGGGGCCATTTAGGGCTTACTATATGGTGTGAGGTTCCTCACTGTGTTGAAGACCATATGATGACCCCTAGATGTTTTGTTTTTGGTCGATTTAACCTGGATATGGGATGTTGTCTCCTTGACATTTACCCCATTTCCTTTCTTTTTCATAAATTAAAAGAAAAATATATTATGATTCGCATCGAAGTTTCATCTTTACAATCATATAAATTTTGTAACATTATATATTTTGGGGAAAATAGAAAGTGTACTAAAAAACTTCATGAAGTGTAAAATTTCACGGTATATTTCTAAAAAAGCCAAAATTATCCAAGTTTTAGAGCAAAATTTGTGTACTTTGGAATAACTTTATTTTACAAAAATTATACTATGATTTGCAGCAATCTTTTTTCCGTAGAAAATCAGTAGAAAAATGTAGCTGTAAAGTGTAATAAAAATGTCCTATGTTTCAACAGAGAAATGCTCAAAAATACGAAGATTTACAGGTAAATCTGCCGTGACATCGAAATTGTATTAAAGAAATGTAAATGTTTTCAAATCCCTGTTATATTAGTCCCAGGTAAAATGTTCCTTAAAGTTTATGTTGTATAATATGCCGAATCAAAATAAGTTTTATCTATCCATCATGTCTATCTACACAGTGCCAGCATGTGAGAATAATAAATTATTTTTGTACATGTTGGTGTATTTTGAATGACTAAGAGGATCCTTACAAACATGTTCATTGTCTCCTGTTTACCTTGTCTTAGAGATCATCAAATAGGCACAATGCGGAATGCCTCTCTGATAAATTTCAACATTTTCTACTTATAATACGGTTTCCGGTCCGTAAATATTTGTCAAAAATTTTATTGGACAGTTCTCTTCAGTTCAGATCAAATCAAGATATTTGGAAAACTAAAAACTGAAAGATAGATGAAAAGATAACTCGTCTTTTTTTTGTAATAAAACTATCTGTATTCATAGCTAAACACTTCATAGGAATCTGTGAGTTTTTGTTGATTCAATCTGCATAGATTATCTCTTAAGCGCAACTCCTCCTAAATCACAAGAAGGAATTTGATGAAACTTTACACAAAGGGAGCACACTAAGGAGATATGCATGAAGGAATATAATTATTGTTATAAACCAGGAAGGGGATATCTAAATTGAACTTCAACTTTTCGTTGATTCCATCTGCACAGAATGCCTTGTAAGTGCAACCCCTCTTAAAACACTTGAATGATTTTGATGAAACTTTACACAAAGAAAGGACATCATGTGGCGATATGCATAAAAGAATATGATTACGGTATTGTTTGAAACCAGAAAGGGGAGAAATTTAACTTAGAATTTTCATTGATTCCATCTTCTCGTAAGTGCAACTCCTCTTAAATCACTCAAAGGATTTTGATTAAGGCAAAAAAAAAAATTATCTGTGTTTCGGGTAACATGCTCTTCAAAATTAGGGTCGGTGGGTAGGCAAATTTAAAAAAAAATTTCAAAACTTTTTACATAGACATAAAGGGAGTTACTTCTGGACTTTAACAGTGCTTCTTTAAAAATTGCCAAAAAAACTTAAGAGTAGGTAATTTTAGCCCCTAAAATCTAGGGTCGGTCGGGTTACTGGAAACACAGATTTTTTTTATTCTGCCTAAACTTTTCACAAAGTAAGGACACTAAATAGAGAGGTGCAAGAAGAAATTTAATTACTGTCCAACACCGTGAAGGGGAGATAATTTGACTTTTGACATTTTATAGATTCCTTCTACAACCTTTGTCTGCAATGATTTTTTGGACTTACCGTTATACAATTTTCATTTTTCAAAGAAAACATTGCAAGAGTAGATATTGTGAAATAAAGCTATGTAAGGAAATATCTCTAATGCTTATGATTTTTGTGGAAAATTTGAAAAAGTGAGAGTTTTATTTTTGTCTTGTTTCAACAGAATATTTCCATCGGAACCCTTTTGAAAAATTATTTGTTGAGGATAAATCATTGTGTTCATACATTTGTTGTGTCCACACTTGTACAGTGTCCACACCCACCTAAATTTGCGCTTGCCATATTGATTCAGGGTTCAATGAGTGGGGGGTATATCTGACTGCCATTTGGTGACAACTCCTGTTTATTTTGATTCAGTAACAGCAACATAATTATATTATGCACCTAGGTTATATGAGTTGTCAAATTGGCCATATGCAAAAGTAAAAACTCTCAATTTATTTTCAATGTAATGAAATGAATTACATCTTGCAGTCTGTACAAAAAAGTAAAATTTATGCAGACAACCTTCTGATAAAACTACTCGACAAAATATTCGAAATACATACGTAATAGAAAAGCTTAAAATATGATCATATAATTTGTTATTGATATATTCTGACCACGACCATTATTTTTATACGACCGCAAAAGTTTTTGCAGTCGTATAATGGTATGGTGCTGTCGTCGTTGTCGTCTGTAGACACTTTTGTTTTTGGTCAATTACTTTTGTTTCAGTTGACTAATCCTTATGAAATTTTAAAACAATGTTCTTTGGCACGAAAGGAAGGCTTGGTTTAGTTTTGGTCAATGTCGCCCCGCCTGTTTTTTAAAAAGGGCCAAAAAGGGTTAAATTTGATGTTTTCACATATTTGACTGTAGAATCTTCATTATTTATCGCATTTTGATGGGGTTTTTTTCAGTGTCCTCCTGAGGAAATTTTCAATCAGTAGTATGCCAACGGATTTTACGTAGCATCTACCGTTCACCAGATAAATGGGACCCATAAGGGGCGAATTTCAAAAATTTTTAATTTTTTTATTTTTAGTCCGATTTTGATGCAGTTTTTTGCAGTGGATTCCTTATGAAAAATTAACATAGTGCTGCACCATTAGATTTTTGATAACTTGTTTCTTTTCCAAGCTATGAGGGGCCCAATGGGGCAAAAATTGCAAACATGCAAAGTACCTAAAATTTTTATTTTTCATCCGATTTCTATGGAATTTTTTTCTTTAGATTCCTCACATTGTAGGCTTTCAGTAGTAAGTCAACAGATTTGATGTAGCTCTTACTGTTTCCAAGCTATAAGGGGTCAAAGGGGTCAAAATTGCAATTATTAGAATTATGTGAATTAGATTTTTATGGGATTTTTATCTTTAGATTGTTCTCATTGTAATCTTTCAGTGATATGGCAGTATATTTTGCGTTGCTCTTTGGTTTCCAAGCTGTAATTGGTCAAAGGGGCCAAATTGCAATATTTCAAAATATGTGTCATTGGATTTCAACCTTAGTTTTTTCTTTTGATTTCTCTTGATGGTAGTCAACAGAATATTTTAGCTCATACAATATCCTAGTAATAAGGGATTAAAAGGGCTAATTTTTATTTTCACTAGTTTGTGTCCAGTTAATTAATGTGTCAAGGTCCTTATTGTGTCCAGCAAATTACTGTGTCCACATTCATTTTAGTTTACACTTGTTCAAATTTCAGTGGTCGACATGCTGCGGTCGTATCATGCTGCGCTCTGCATAGCCCTTTAATAAAACTGGTTGTACTTTTATATTTGTTAACTTTGTGTTTAATTGAGTACATGTGTATATTAACTCTTTTTTTATCAATATTTCAGATCTGATCTTGTTGCCAGAGTGAAATACAATAATACATTGCCAGATATACCATTTGATCCAAAATTTATCACATATCCTTTTGAGTCAAACAGGTATATATACATTAACTTCGTGGTATGAACTTTATACCATTTTGCCAAAATTGACCCAGCCTCAACTCGTTCAAAAAAAAGATTGGTTTGCAATTACAGTATAGTGAGTAATTTCCCCGAGTTTCTAATTTTCACTATATTCGAGGCATTTCTGGAAGTGCAAAAATAAAGACTTGCTAAATTATAGTCAGTATATCCCTTTATACATGTCTTTCCTTTGAACAATTTTCCATTCTCGAAAATTGATGACCGCTATAAATTAATACCCCTCCTTTGGGAACAAACCATGAAATTTGGCCACCGCGAAAATTACCCGCTATACAGTATTTGTCAAATATGACCAGAATTCTGCACAAAATGATTAAAAAATCCAGGAAAAGGGGAGTCACAGCCCTTGCACCTATCTCCCCTCCTAGGGTGTGCTTTCTTAGTAAGATTGACCCCAAGTCAAAAATATTGTTTTAATATTCGGATTGGAGTTCTTAACTCCTTGACTGGAAGTCAATCCATGGGATGGTCAAGAAATCATGTTTTACCTAACATTTTCATATGGTTGAAGGGGTGCAAAATGCTATTGCATTTGGTCAAAATATGTCTAGCTAATTCTAAATTCTTTTGTATTTTAGTTAGGAGACAAACATGTAGGCAAAATGGCAATACATGTATATATGTACTGTGCTCATCCAAAATGCTTTTAATCTCTTCAGCATGTTCAGTTGATTCAGCAATCTTTTACTTCTTTTTCTCCAATTGGGTTACCAATTTGGTAGATTGATAGCACAATACCAACTGAAAGAGGTAAAAGCAATTTGGATAAATACAATAACAGAATTTCAATCTGCAATTTAGGAACCGTAATACAATGTATTTCAAGTTAATTCAAGTAACTGCTTATAGCCAAAGAATTTCTTGTGTTCTCTATATAATTATATAAACAAGCTAGAAAGAAATGGCAGGAAATAGTGAATTTGTAGAATGAAATGGATGTGGTGTAGATGTACATAAAGTCCAACCAAACTTAAATAACAAAAAAGTGACAAGTTGCCAAGAGGAGTTAGCAAAAACAGTACGGCTCATATTAAGATTAGTACTGTTCCTACATATGCCCCCTGCAGTACTCTTTGTTTGAGCAGACGTGATACACTCTCATTTAAGTGAAGTTATCAGCAGGTGAATTATTTTACAAACACTGTCATCCAATACTAAACTAAACAATGTTCTGATGATAACAACATTGAAAGAAGCAGATAAAAAGATAATGGCATAGCTCAGGGCTATTCCATAAAAAAGGATGTACAAGGGTTGGAAGGCACAAAATGAAAATTCTTGTGTGTTCTTGTCGATTTTGTATCTTAATGCTATTCTAATATTTGTCCATTACCCTTGGTTGTCAGGGTATTAGAAAATTGCCTTCCGACCCTGGTATATACATTTTAATGGAAAAGCCCTCATGTATTCTTTCAATAATTTTATAAACGTTGGAACCTGTTTAATCCAATGCTTTATATATGTGAAACCATAAAAATGTGTTGGAATATTCAGGATGTCAGAACACAAAGGTATGAAATGCATTTTAATTCTTTCTTTGAATGACTTTGGGCCAAAGAATAATGTTGGATTTCCTAAGATTTTGGGAAAACTTGTATGTCTTATTAGTTTTACTGAACCTTTTAATTATGCAGATTATGTCTAAAAATAACTGTAATTGTGTATTGTGTCTGAAAAATCTTGTATCAGTATATATTTTAAACACACAACATGGTGTAATTCCTTCTAATCAGACTATGATTGATGTTTTTTGACAGATTTATTGATTACAAAGCAACATCATTAGAGAGAGCATACAAGTATGAACTCCTTACTGAGCATGACCTTGGTGTTACAATAGACTTGATTAATCCAGATACTTACCAGATTGATCCAAATGGTAGGTCTATAGTTCGGCACATATTGTAAGACTTGTACTGATGAAAGGTATAGTGAATTTATGTGGAAAATAAATCCGAAGTGGAAATTTCTTCAGGAGTTTGGCTACATTATTAAAATATTCTGTTTTTGTTGTGTGTTTTTTATACCCCGCCT
Source organism: Modiolus philippinarum (assembly GCA_002080025.1). Lineage (NCBI taxonomy): Eukaryota > Metazoa > Mollusca > Bivalvia > Mytilida > Modiolidae > Modiolus > Modiolus philippinarum. The sequence continues at coordinate 42,595 of MJUU01032107.1, read as the reverse complement.
ACGAAGTAGGAGGGGTATATAGTTTTCCGGTACGTTGTCCGTCCGTACATCCGTCCTTCCGTAATGCTTAGGTTAAGGTTTAGGTTGATGGTAGTTTACCTTGAAGGAGGTATGATATCTTGATGAAACTTTGTATGCAGATAGACCATGACATGAACTGCAACATTTTGGAATGAAAAGGATACTGTAACCTCAGGGTCATGGGTCATTGACTTTGAATATCAGCAGTGAATATTTGATATACTACTGGTTAAGGTTTAGAATGAAGGTAGTTTACCTTGAAGGAGGTTTGATATCTTGATGAAAATTTGCATGCAGATGGACCATGACATGAACTGCAACATTTTGGAAGGAAATGGATGCTATGACCTCAAGGTCATGGTTCAATGACTTAGAATATTAGGAGTGAATGTTTGATATACTATAGGTTAAGATTAAGGTTGAAAGTAATTTACCTTGAAGGAGGTTTGATATCTTGATGAAACTTTGTATAATTATACATCATAACATGAACAGCAATGTTTTAGTGCCAAACAGATGCTGTGACTTCAAGGTCATGGTTCATTGGCTTTGTAGTTTATGATTGAATTTTTGAGAACGCTCATTGATTTACTTTTTGAAATTCCTCTTAGCATCTTTTTTGTCCTTTATGTTTAAACAGCCATTTTTGATATAGGTTTGATATCTTGATGAAACTTTGTATAATTATACATCATAACATGAACAGCAATGTTTTAGTGCCAAACAGGTGCTGTGACTTCAAGGTCATGGTTCATTGGCTTTGTAGTTTATGATTGAATTTTTGAGAACGCTCATTGATTTACTTTTTGAAATTCCTCTTAGCATCTTTTTTGTCCTTTATGTTTTAACAGCCATTTTTGTAAATGGAATCTTTGATTCTAATTTTGGTAAATTTCCTGAAACTCTTTAAGACCTTTAGTTTTGGAAATTTTACCTAACAACCATATTTTTTTTAATTTCTTTTTGTCAAAACACAAATTTTCAATAACTGAATTGCAAAAAAATTTTATTCCAATTTGGTAAATTTCCTGAAACTCTCTGAGACCTTTAATTTTGGAAATTTCACATAGCAACCATACCCTTTTTAATTTCTTTTTGTCAAAATACCAATTTTCAATAACTAAATTGCAAAAATCTTTTATTCCAGTTTTGGTAAATTTCCTGAAACTCTCCAAGACTATTTAATTTTGAAAATTTAAACTAGCAACCATACATTTTTGAATTTCTTTTTGTCAAAACACCAATTTTCAATAACCGAATTGCAACAAATTTTTAATCCAATTTTGGTAAATTTCCTGAAATCATCAAAGAACACTTCATTTTTGAAATTCTATCTAGCAGCAATGGGAATTCAGTTCTTTTCATTTGAAGTAGTCATTTTCCAAATACGGATTGCAAGTATTCTTGATTCCAACTTTGGAAAATTTCATGAAACTCTCTAAGACCATTTAGTTTCGAAATCTTACCTAGCAACCATACATATTTGATGATTGCTAGGTAAAATTTCATGTTAGCCTCTAGATGTATAGATGATAAAATAAATGTCACTAATGGGGCATAGTGTCCATTGACACAGATTCTCTTGTTTACTCAAGTTTTGCTGCAAAAGATTAAAGAAAATAATAGGTTAGTAGACCATTCATTAAACAGGTACTCTCAATGACTACAATAGACCATATCCGAGTTTTGGTATTCAGATTCACCAGTTGTTGTTTGTCCGCCCTACGTAGATATACGTCACAAACATGTTTGCCCCATGTGACCAACTTTATGACGTCTTAAACTCTATTACGTGACGTTTTCTATACTCCGACATATTGAAAAGTAGTCTGGAAAATCCTGATACCCTAGGTCGGATATGGTCTATTATACAGTATTTTATTTGATCTAATTTATTTTGTCAATTGCCATAAAAAATCAAGACAGCAAAATATATAAACCACTGTAAACTGAGAAACATCCAGCGAAACAACAGACTGGTTTTCGCTGATTCCTGTGTCAGAGAAAAATAACAGATATATCATTATTAGTAATATTATTCATAAACTAAAAAACAAAGATTTTTCTTCGATAATGTAGTTTAGTTTACAGTACATTTTCTGTCTAGAATACAGTACATTTTTTTGTGTGTAGAATACTATATACATGTATCATATTTTATTTACAGCTTACCAGGACCCAGAAGATGACAGGTTACTGGAGGAAGATCACAGCTCCCATTCTGATTCTAAAAGGTGTTATAAATATTTACACTGTTGGCAAATGTATAAAAACAGACAAGTTTTAGTTGAAATGGCCATTTGATTCATGTTTATTATGACACAGACAGTAATGTTAGTGTTAAGTAGCATCAAATCATGGACATTTTGAAATAAATACAATATCTAATTCTAAAAATTAAATGAAGGACTTGATACCAAAAGACCTATGAACAATAGTTTAAAACATTTGTAAAAGCAATTATCATTGCCGAATTGAATTTAAAGTAAGAGTAGACACCAAAACAAATTTGTAGACTGCTGACCCTTATCTAGGAAGTCACTATCTCAGAACCAAGAACTGATCTCTCACACAGATCCAGGTAGACACCAAAGCAAAAACTGCCAAATGCTGATCATAATCCAGGAAGACACCAAAGCAAAAACTGCCAAATGCTGATCATAATCTTGAGTAGACACCAAAACAAAACTGCCAAATGCTGATCATAATCTGAGTAGACAATCCGGATAGAGCAGTATAAAATTCAAAGATACTATGTTCCCTTCAATTTATTATCAGATAAGAGTATATTGTTTTTTGATATAACACTGCCTATCTGTATGTATGCTTTGGTTTACTTGTCTTGTTTTATGTATGAATGTGTGAGTATGCAAGGGAGGAAATTCAAAACATTGTTTATATTTTGCTTTTTAAGGGAATACATTGTATGGTTTAACATGTATGTAGTTGAAATTTAAAATGGATAAATTAAAAATCTTAAGTATAAACTGCCGTGGTTTGGGTGATAATGCAAAAAGAAAAGATGTATTTCAATACTTAAGACAAAAAAATTTCTCTATATATTGCTTGCAAGATACGCATTTAGTTAGCAAAGATTATGTATTTATAAGAGCACAATGGGGATATAATATTTATCTAAGTGAAGGTTCTAGGGACTCGAGAGGAGTAGCTATCTTATTCAATAATAACTTTGAATATAAGATTGTAAAAGAAAGAGCAGGTGGCAATGGTAATTTTTTGATACTTGAAATTGAACTTGCAAAAGGCATAATCGTTACTCTCGTTAATTTATATGGACCCAATCAAGACAACCCAGAATTTTATGCAAACTTTACTAAAGAAATAGAAAATAATGAGTCAGATTTTGTTATATTTTGTGGAGATTGGAATTTAGTACAAGATCCGCAGAAAGATTACTCAAATCATTTAAATATTAACAATCCAAAAGCAAGGAATGAAATTTTAAAAATGAAAGAAGTATATGAGCTTCAAGACCCATGGAGAGTTAAAAACCCGTCTCGAACAAGATATACTTGGTTTAAGAAAAATCCTGTTAAGAAAGCAAGACTTGATTTTTTTCTAATATCTGAAGAATTAATGGCTCTTGTTGATAAAATAGATATAAACCCTGGTTATAAGACTGATCATGCATTTATTGAATTAGAATTAAAATTTACCAATTTCAAAAAAGAACGTGGTTTTTGGAAATTCAACAACCAACTCCTTTTTAACCCTGAATATATTTCTAATGTCAGAAAAATAATTCTCAATCTCAAACAAAGATATGCAGCATTACCATATAGTAGAGAAAACATAGAAGATATACAAAAAAAAGATTTGCATTTGAATATCTCTGATCAAATGTTTTTAGAATTGTTACTGTTAGATATAAGGGGTATGTCAATTCCTTTTGCCTCAAGAAATAAAAAAGAAATGGCAGAAAAGGAAGAGTCTTTAATCAGACAAATAAATTTTCTTCAAGATATTATGGATGCAAACCAGTCAAATATACTAGCTGAAATATTAGTTGAAGCAAATAATGAACTAGAAGAATTAAGAAAGGTAAAACTCAGGGGTATCATGCTAAGATCAAAGGCAAATTGGATTGAAAACGGTGAAAAGCCTACAAAATACTTTTGTTCCCTGGAAAAGCATAATTATGTTAATAAAACAGTATCAGAATTGAATAACGAAAAGGGAGAAAAAATTGAAGAACAAAAAGCAATTTTACAAGAAATTAAATCATTTTACAAAAAATTGTACAGCAATAGGGATGAGACATTAACTGATTGCAATTTGGATCAATTGTTGAGTTCATTTAATGTTCCTAAATTAAATGAAGAGGAATCAAAGGCTCTTGAAGGGGAAATAACTTATAAAGTGGCAACTGAAACTTTGAAAAATATGAAAAATGACAAATCCCCTGGTTCTGACGGATTTACGGCAGAATTTTTTAAGTTTTTCTGGAAAGACCTGAGTACTTTTGTTCTAAGATCATTCAATGAAGGGCTTGAAATGAAAAAATTATCAATAACCCAAAGACAAGGTATAATTACAATACTTCCCAAAGGTGATAAACCTAGAGAATTTTTAAAAAACTGGCGTCCAATTTCGTTATTGAATGTTTCATATAAAATCTTGTCGGGATGCTTAGCAAATCAACTGAAAACTGTACTTGATAAATTGATTCATGAAAACCAAAAGGGTTTTCTAAGGGGAAGATATATAGGGGAAAATACAAGGCTTGTTTACGATATTTTGCACAGTACAGAAGAACTAAAAATACCTGGCTTATTATTGCTTATAGATTTTGAGATGGCATTTGAATCAGTTTCATGGAACTTTCTTTATAAAGTATTACAGTATTTTGGATTTAATAATGAGTTCATAAACTATATTAAAACCCTAAATAATGAAATAGGACTTTGTGTCCTACAATATGGTATTTTTTTCAGAATTCTTTCAAATAGGGAGGGGCTGTAGACAAGGTGATCCGATTTCACCATACCTGTTTGTTTTGTGTGTTGAAATAATGGGTATATTAATAAGAAATGATAAGGATATTAAAGGTATAAAAGTAAAGGAAAATGAATATTTATTGTTCCAATATGCAGATGATACTTGAATTTTCCTAGATGGTTCAGAAAAAAGCCTTAAAAAGACTTTTGATCTTCTCGAGCAGTTTGCAAAATATTCTGGTCTTACGCCAAATTTTGACAAAACCAAAGCAATCTGGATTGGATCAAAGGTGAATAGCAATGACAGGTTGTGTAAGGATAGAAAATTAATATGGACTAATGATTTCTTTGAGATTTTAGGAATAATATTTACAACTAACATGAAGGAAATTGTAGAAGTTAATTTCAATAAAAAAATTTTAAAGATTGAATCTCTCATTAAGCAATGGGAAAAAAGAAATATCACTGTTTTAGGAAAAATAACAGTTGTAAAAACATTGCTGATTCCGGTCCTTACACACCTTTTTATTGCTTTACCTACACCAGATCAATCATCTATTAAGAAGATAGAAACTTTATTATTCCAATATATTTGGAATGGGAGAGACCGCATCTCCAGAGGACAAATAGTACAAGACATCTCCTATGGAGGCTGTGGTATGACTCATTTGGAGTCATTTATTAAATCTCTTAAAATAACCTGGATAAGGAGAATCTTTAACGACAACACTGCTTGGAAAAAATTACTGATATCAAATGTAAATATTGACCTTAATAAGTTACATATTTTTGGTAATGCTTATATTAAAGAATTGCGTAAAGAGACCAATAATCCTTTTTGGAGACAAGTGTTTGACTCATTTGATAATTGGTTACACATTAAATATGAAAATGAAAAAAATATAGAGAAAATACTTCGAAACCCAATTTGGATGAATTCTTCTATAACAATTTCAGGTAAACCAATACTTTATAAAAATTGGTATAACAAAGGCATTTTTCATATCTGTGATCTTTTTGATGAGGAAGGTCAATTTTATGATTATCAGAAATTTTGCAATACTTTTGAGATTACACCTCCAATTACTATATTTTATGGTATGAGAGAAAGCATACTTAGAAAATGGCCGCTCTTGAGGAATTTTGATAAAAAATTGTTGCCAACAAAGCCATTAATCCCAGAAAACGTACAAGACATCCTTTTATACAAAAAAGGTGCAAATATGTTTTATAAAAACTTTATTTTAAACGTTAAGTATCATGAAAATTACAAAGAAAAGTGGAATTTAAATCTATTGGTTGAAGAAGGTATAGATTGGAGATTTGTTCATCAAGGCACCTCCACAATTACATGTGAAACAAAATTAAGTTGGTTTCAATTTCGTATCATTCATAGAATCATTGCAACTAATAGATATTTATCTATTGTCAAAATTCAAAATGATGCCTCCTGCTCTTTCTGTAAACAAGAAGAAGAAACAATTATACATTTATTTTATAACTGTAATGTTGTTAATAACTTTTATGTTAGTCTTGAGAACTGGATCTATGAAAAGACGTCAATCTTATTAAATTTTACTAAATTAGAAATCCTTTTTGGAAGGAAGAGCTGCCATGGGGCACAAAACCTTTTAATGTTGATCTTTAAATACTATGTTTATAGACAAAGATGTAGAAAGGAACAACTATATCTTCCTTCTTTGAAAAATGAAATTCATCGTCATTATTGTTTGGAAAAATACATTGCTAGTATCAATGATAAACAAACCTCTTTTGAAAGAAGATGGTCAGGTTTTGAAAATTTATTTGAATAGGATAACAATACAATTCCCTACTTTTCTCAGTCATGTAAACAGATTCTATTACTTAAGCAGTGTTCGTCAATTTATATTATCCAGTTATCAAATTTATCTATCCTGAACTTCCCAGAGTGCAAGTGTAAGAGAGTCTGTGAATGAATGATATTTTTTGTATATTTATATCTGTAAAATTTACTTTGAAAAACAATAAAATAATAAAAAAAAATCTGAGTAGACACCAAAGCAAAAACTGCCAAATGCTGATCATAATCCAGGTAGACACCAAAGCAAAATCTGCCAAATGCTGATCATAATCTGAGTAGACACCAAACAAAACTGCCAAATGCTGATCATAATCTGAGTAGACACCAAAACAGAATTGCCAAATGCTGATCATAATCTGAGAAGACACCAAAGCAAAAACTGCCAAATGCTGATCATAATCCAGGTAGACACCAAAGCAAAAACTGCCAAATGCTGATCATAGTCTGAGTAGACACCAAAACAAAACTGCCAAATGCCGATCATAATCTGAGAAGACACAAAAACAAAACTGCCAAATGCTGATCATAATCCAGGTAGACACCAAAGCAAAAACTGCCAAATGCTGATCATAATCTGAGTAGACACCAAACAAAACTGCCAAATGCTGATCATAATCTGAGTAGACACCAAAACAAAACTGCCAAATACAGATCATAATCTGAGTAGACACCAAAACAGAACTGCCAAATGCTGATCATAATCTGAGTAGACACCAATGCAAAAACTGCCAAATGCTGATCATAATCCAGGTAGACACCAAA
>MJUU01032107.1:23094-34849 GCA_002080025.1 Modiolus philippinarum | reverse complement strand
AACTGCCAAATGCTGATCATAATCTGAGTAGACACCAAACAAAACTGCCAAATGCTGATCATAATCTGAGTAGACACCAAAACAAAACTGCCAAATACCGATCATAATCTGAGTAGACACCAAAACAGAACTGCCAAATGCTGATCATAATCTGAGTAGACACCAATGCAAAAACTGCCAAATGCTGATCATGATCCAGGTAGACACCAAAGCAAAAACTGCCAAATGCTGATCATAATCTTGAGTAGACACCAAAACAAAACTGTCAAATGCTGATCATAGTCTGAGTAGACACCAAAACAAAACTGCCAAATGCTGATCATAATCTGAGTAGACACAAAAACAAAACTGCCAAATGCTGATCATAATCCAGGAAGACACCAAAGCAAAAACTGCCAAATGCTGATCATAATCTGAGTAGACACCAAACAAAACTGCCAAATGCTGATCATAATCTGAGTAGACACCAAAACAAAACTGCCAAATACCGATCATAATCTTAGTAGACACCAAAACAGAACTGCCAAATGCTGATCATAATCTGAGTAGACACCAATGCAAAAACTACCAAATGCTGATCATAATCCAGGTAGACACCAAAGCAAAAACCGCCAAATGCTGATCATAATCTTGAGTAGACACCAAAACAAAACTGCCAAATGCTGATCATAGTCTGAGTAGACACCAAAACAAAACTGCCAAATGCCGATCATAATCTGAGTAGACACCAAAACAAAAACTGCCAAATGCTGATCATAATCCAGGAAGACGCCAAAGCAAAAACTGCCAAATGCTGATCATAATCTGAGTAGACACCAAACAAAACTGCCAAATGCCGATCATAATCTGAGTAGACACCAAAACAGAACTGCCAAATGCTGATCATAATCTGAGTAGACACCAATGCAAAAACTGCCAAATGCTGATCATAATCCAGGTAGACACCAAAGCAAAAACTGCCAAATGCTAATCATAATCTTGAGTAGACACCAAAACAAAACTGCCAAATGCTGATCATAATCTGAGTAGACACCAAACAAAACTACCAAATGCTGATCATAATCTGAGTAGACACCAAAACAAAACTGCCAAATGCCGATCATAATCTGAGTAGACACAAAAACAAAACTGCCAAATGCTGATCATAATCTGAGTAGACACCAAACAAAACTGCCAAATGCTGATCATAGTCTGAGTAGACACCAAAACAAAACTGCCAAATGCTGATCATAATCTGAGTAGACACCAAAACGAAACTGCCAAATGCCGATCATAATCTGAGTAGACACCAAAACAGAACTGCCAAATGCTGATCATAATCTGAATAGACACCAAAGCAAAAACTGCCAAATGCTGATCATAATCCAGGTAGACACCAAAGCAAAAACTGCCAAATGCTGATCAAAACCTGAGTAGACACCAAACAAAACTGCCAAATACTGATCATAATCTGAGTAGACACCAAAACAAAACTGCCAAATGCCGATCATAATCTCAGTAGACACCAAAGCAGAACTGCCAAATGCTGATCATAATCTGAAGTAGACACCAAAACTCCCAAATGCTGATTATAATCTGAGTAGACACCAAACAAAACTGCCAAATGCTGATCATAATCTGAGTAGACACCAAAACAAAACTGCCAAATGCCGATCATAATCTGACTAGACACCAAAGCAGAACTGCCAAATGCTGATCATAATCTGAGTAGACACCAAAGCAAAAACTGCCAAATGCTGATCATAATCCAGGTAGACACCAAAACAAAACTGCCAAATGCCAATCATAATCTGAGTAGACACCAAAACAGAACTGCCAACTTAATCTAGGAAGATATAAAAACAAAACTACCAACTGCAGATTCAAATATGGGTACACAAAATGGAATCCTTGAAGACATCAGAACAAAAATAAAGACTGCTGACTTCAACACAAGACAATAAAAACAAAAAGTGCAAACTTTCGATCTAGATATGGACAGACACTAAAAAATTACTGTCATCTTGAATCCTGAATGCAAGGAGAAATCAGAACAAGCTAGATGACTGCTGACAAAAATCTCAGTACAGGCCATCTCAAAATTGAAACTGAAGACATAAAAGCAAAATTGAAAAATGCCAACCTTAATCCACATAGGCATTCAAAATCATTGCTTACCCAAAGAAAGAATTCAGGATTTGGCCTTTGAAAGAAATTTCTCTTCAATTTTAAACATTGACAGTAACAATTTATGCATTGTCTCCCCTTAAAACACACTTTACAAACACTTACCATTTCATTACAAATAGTGCATTTATGTTAGAAAAATATGTGAATTGGCTTTTTATATTTCTGTTAAAAAACTTAACTTCAATATGTGTGATATATAATGCATTTAAAATATCAAATACAAACTGAAAGTTACACAAGCTACAAAATATTTGCAAATTGAAAACCTCTGTTGGTAACAATTATTAGTGTCTGTCTTCCTTTGATAACAGTTTTATTTTGGTGTTGGTCAAGCTCACTACTATTTTCTTTTAATGAATCAAATCCATCAAACTAATGTTAATTTTCATGTCTTCACGTAGGTCAAGACATCATAACATGAATGTATCATGGCTGAGAAAAACAGAATATATCTCTACAGAATACAACAGATTTACACAGAAAACAGGTGATTCTGAGAGAAGGTAAATTTTTAATCAGTGTATTGTAAAGTATTCTCTCCTTTTTAAGGCATCTTTTACACATGGTCTCATGATATACTGGTATGTGGCCTCTCTTCTAAAAGGTGCAACTTTTTTCATCAAAATATGTTTTATGACTGTACATTGGAGATAGTCTGAAAAAAAAATACAATGTCTCAAAAATGTATAAAAAAAATACAAATAAAACTTGGGTATTTTGTTTGTTAACAGGAAGGAAAAACCAGTATACGACTGTCTCTTATATAGGCTTGCTCAGTGTGGCTGCCTCTTACAAAACAAAGCAGAGATGCTCTGTAAAGATGCCAATATTGAGCAGCAAAAATAATTTTACAAACTAATTTATCAATCCCGAAACTGCATTGTTTTTATACTCTGCCACACGAAGTGGCGAGGTATTATGTGATACCCTCAGTCGTGTGTCCGTCTGTCTGTCCGTCCGTCCATCTGTCCCCCAAAGGTTTCCAACTGATACTTGTGAAAGAAATAACACAAGGTCTTCAAACTTGGTATGCAAGTTGTTTACCACAAAACTCAGGTCAAGTTCGATTTTGGGTTCAGAGGTCCAAGGGGTTCTGGAGTTATGCCCCTTGAAACTTTGAAATTTGCGAATTTTAGGGTTTCCGACTGATAACTTTTGAACGAAATAACACAGGGTCTTCAAACTTGGTATGTAAGTTGTTTACCACAAAACTCAGGTCAAGTTTGATTTTGGGTTCAAAGGTCCAAGGGATTCTGGAGTTATGGCCATTGAAACTTTGAAATTTTGCGAATTTTAGGGTTTCCGACTGATAACTTGTGAACGAAATAATTCAAGGTCTTCAAACTTGGTATGTGAGTTGTTAACCACAAAACTCAGGTCAAGTGTGATTTTGGGTTCCGAGGTCCAAGGGGTTCTGGAGTTATGCCCCTTTAAACTTTGAAATGTTGCGAATTTTAGGGTTTCCGACTGATAACTTGTGAACAAAATAACACAAGGTCTTCAAACTTGGTATGTAAATTGTTTACCACATAACTCAGGTCAAGTTCGATTTTGAGTTCCGAGGTCCAAGGGGTTCTGGAGTTATTCCCCTTGAAACTTTGAAATTTTGCAAATTTTAGGGTTTTGTACTCATAACTTGTGAATGAAATAACATACTGTCTTCAAACATAGTATGTAAATTGTTTACCACAAAACACAGGCCAAGTATAATTTTGAGTTCAGCGGTACACATCGTTGTTGAGTTATTCCCCTTTTAACTTAGAAATTTTGTGAAACATGGCGTGGTATCATGTAAGGCCAACCTTAAAAAATTGTTTGTTTCCCCTTTTACGACCCTACCCTCCAAGTGGTGGTAGGTAAGTAGGTAAACATTTTTTTTTGGCTAACAAAGAACCAACTGGGTCGGTAGAGGTGTATTTTTTCAGAAAAAAAAGAACCCTGCTTGAATGTATTTGCTGACACTATATGCATGGCACGTTTACATTTTATAAACATCCATGTTTTTTACAGATGTAAGGGCAAATGAAATGATTATGATTTGACAAATATGAAGCATTTTCCTAAACAAATATTTTGCAAAAAATGTGGATTTATTGATGATGGAACTTGCACAGGTAGTTGAATAACACACTCAAAGAAAATTCCCTCTTGCATACACCTATTCCCTGGAAAAACTTGGCAAGGCTGCATGATTTTATTGGCATTTTTTGCTGACTAATTATAGTTTAATTGGATCTATTAGTGGTCAATTTTTCTTGGATAGGAGTAATGCCAGTTATTATCCTGGATATTCACTGTTTATTTTAATATACACATACTCTCTGGAAGAACTTGGCAACAAGCAGTGAAATGATATGGAGTAAATGCACATTTTGAGTTTCTACACATATGGTAAAACCAAGCATTATGGAACAATGTTTTATTATTGTTCTTAATCTTGAAGTCACCATATTGAAGGCATTCAACAATGAGCTTTTCTCTGGCCTCCCTGATAACTGGTATTGAGTTCAGTTCAAGACGGCCCATAGCAACAGTTTGAGCAGCATTCATTGATAGATGTTGAGCAACGTTACATCCATTTTATTTAAGTCTTGGATGAGGAGGGATCGTCAACAAACATAAAATTAACTGGCAAAGAGTTCTTACAACCGCTGTAAATTGTTGCCCGAAAAAAGACTAAGAGGAGACAATCACATCATATGAACAACCATGGGGTACTCATTGACTCAATTGCAAGTAAACTTGGCATTTAAAACGGCGAGATGTGGGCACTTTCAACTGGTAGAAAGAATCAAAATTTTCAAGAACAAGAACACCATACTTCAAATATATAGTAAGCAACCATCTCTTTCAATGGGAATTTGGGACTCTATACACTGCAGAAGTTTTGAACAAAACAATGTAAGAAATGGTTAATTTTACTAGCTTTAGGTTAATGGGGTCTAAGATGCTCAATATCTTTGGATAAGATGGATGCAAGAATGAGGCCAGGAGAAATACTGTCACTTAAAGAAAACACCAAGTGGGATTGGACAAATTTCCAAATAAATATCGAAGCAAGAACCAAAATCATAAATCCAGAATACATGAATCCAAGGATCACTTACACACAGTGTATGTAAATGAAGACGAATCAAACACATCATACTATAAACACAAACCCCTAAAAACAGGAGTGTCATCAGGTTGGATCAATAACTTTAGATAGGAGTAAGTGAGAGAGGGGTCTTTGCACTATTGCTTCGTGAATGCACCGAGTGGTAGAGTTCTCCTTATAAAAAGCGAAGATCCCTGATTAAGTGCTAAGAAATTGTGGGATAACAGCGAATTTTGTGCTCTTTTAAACCTTTTAGTTGCCCTCAGTGTTTTTATTCTGGTAGGGCATTTAGTCTCAACACAAAAGTCCGAAATTATTATCATTATTTCATTTCAAGTTGTAATACTAAGCCAAATACACTGAAGTTTCGCGAACCTAGTCACTACATAATGTATGGGGCTTTGCATTTCTACTTTAAATGAAATATTGATAAAATTTCCAACTCCGTTGGTCTGATCGTCCATTGTCATCTTGAATTCTTTCGGTAGGTCTGCTCTAGCTAATCTTCCTTGTCCCGGGTCGTTAACATAAATTTCAAATATTTATTTAGTGATAATTACAGCTGATCGCTGTACTTTTATAATCGCCATAATCCGGGTGAACAGGATCGCAGAACTTTTCAGGTTTTGTTCGTCGAGACGGACGTCACATTTACAGACTTCTTCTCTACATTAATTTCAGTTCAGGGCACCATTTTCACAACATCCGTCACGTCCTCAAAACAATCCTCCGCGTGTTTTAATTTCATGTCCTTTTTCAATGTGATTTCTATAAAATACTGTCCGAGAGACAAAACACGCACCATGTGCTGTCCATTTTGATTCTGACCTTGAACTCAATGATAACATCCGATGACTTTCGAAAAGGCATGAGCCGAATATCAATGATAACAGCGGATGACTTCCGAGAAGGGAGAAAAATTATGTCTACCGTTTCCGGAAACAGACTGAAAAAAAAAATCTTTTTTCACGGAAGTCAAAAAAAATTTTCGGGTCGGGCCGATTTTACTGGGTTGGTCGTAAAAGGGGAAACAAGCAATATTTTAATTTTGGCCTAATCCACCATTACTATTTTTAGAGTTGGGATGGGAACCTATCTGTAATTTCATCGAAAGACAGAAAGTCGGCAAGCCTTGCAATTAAATTTTTAGCTCACCTGGCCTAAAAGGCCATGTGAGCTTTTGCCATCACTATGCATCCGTCGTCCGTACGTCTGTCTGTCAACAATTTCAAAAATCTTCTCCTCTGAAACCACTGGGCCAAATGTAACAAAGCTTGGCCTGAATCATCACCAGAGTATGGCTTCTCGAAATTGTGTTCGATTAGGTGGTAGGTCAAATAACATAGCCACTGTTGCTAAAAATAGAACTTAGGGATAAATTGCAGTTTTTGGCCAATAACTTGACAGATATGAAAAATCTGACGGAGGGTTAAAAATGATCAGCATGATGAGATGCAATTTTGAAGAAAATCTGAAAACCCATCTCGGAGTAATAGCTCTTTTTCCATAAAATTTCCAAAAGTTGTGCATTTTTTATTTTTATGGCCCCGGATCTTTAGATCGGGGGCATATTATTTTTGTCCTGTCTGTCTGTCTGTCTGTCTGTATGTTTGTCTGTCTGCAACTTTAACCTGGCTCATAACTGTCTGTCTGTATGTCTGTCTGTCTGCAACTTTAACCTGGCTCATAACTTTTAGACCAGATGTGATAGGACCTTCATAATTTGCATGTGTATTGATCATGTGAAGCTGAACACCATTATGCAAATTTCACCAAGGTCAGGGCAAAGGTCAAGGTCACAGAGGTCAAAAGGTCAAAATATAGATATTGCTATAGCTCGTTAATTACAATTGCTAGAGGCTTGATATTCCATATGTGAATAGATCTAATGAAGCTTAATACAAATTTATCCAAAAAAAAATTGGGTCGGGTCAAAGGTCAAGGTCATGGAGTGCAAAATTGACAACTCTAACAAAAACTTTAACATTGCCTATACATTTGTATCTTTTCAACCAGATGTGATAGGACCTTCATATTATGCCTGTATATTGTTCATATGAAACTGAACAGCAAAGGTCAAGGTCACAGAGGTCAAAAGGTCAAAATCTAGAGTTTGCTGTAGCTTGTTAATTACAATTGCCAGAGGCTTGATATTCTATATGTGAAAAAATCTAATGGAGCTTAATTCAAATCCACCAAAAACATTTGGGTCAGGTCAAAGGTCAAGGTCACTGAGTAAAAATTTGAAAACTTGATCTTTGCAGATATTTTTCCAACCAGATGTGATAGGACCTTGATATTTGGCCTTTATATTGATCATATAAAGCAGAACATCATTATGCAAATTTCATTAAGGTCAGGTCAAAGGTCAAGGTCACAGAAGTCAAAATTTAGAGTTTGCTTTTAGCTCGCAAATTACAATTGCAAAAAGCTTGATATTCTATATGTGGATAGATCTAATGGAGCTTAGTACAAATGTCTACTTAACCTTAATTTCTAGTGATTGCAATTTTAGTATTTATTTTGTATGGTAGACTTGGGTGCCGGGGGCATAGTGTTTCACAAACACATCTTGTTTATTTCAAAAAGTTTAACAGAGGTCAAGTGTAAATTGCAGAAATGTTCAGCATATCAATATCTAGCCACCCTGAAATTTTGAAGAAAATCCAAAAACCCTTGTAGGATTTTTGCCCTTTTTTCACAGAATTTTCAAAATTTTCATATTACGTCTTTTATTTCCAAATCTATAGAAGATGAAGGTTCAGTGTAAATTGATAAAGTGTTTGCCATGCAATGGCAACTTCAAAACTGGTGTTGAAAATTGTTTGTTGACCACCGTTTTCAAAATGGCTGCCAAAAAAAGGCGGGAAAATTCAACATCGTGCGATTTCAATGAAATTTGGTTTCCATAAAGGTATTGATATCACAACTTCAAAACTGATGTTAAAAATAATTTGTTGACCGCCATTTTTAAAATGGCTGCCAAAAAAGGCGGGAAAATTCAACATTGTCCGAATTTAATGAAATTTGGTATCCAAGTGGGAATTGATGTCACTACTTCAAAACCTGTGTTGAAAATTGTTGATTACCATTTTCAATGGCTGCCAAAAAAAGCCTGGAAAATTCAACATTGTCCGATTTCAATGAAATTTGGTTTCCAAATAGGTATTAATGTTGCGACTTCAAAACCAGTGTTGAAAATTGTTCGTTGACGGTAATTTTCAAAATGGCTGCCAAAAAGGCAGGAAAATTAAACATTGTCCGATTTCAATGAAATTTGGTTTCCAAATAGGTATTGATGTTGCAACTTCAAAACTGATCTTGAAAATTGTTCGTTGACGGTAATTTTCAAAATGGCCACCAAAAAGGCAGGAAAATTAAACATTGTCAGATTTCAATAGAATTTGCTTTCCAAATAGATATTGATGTTGCGACTTCAAAACCGATGTTGAAAATTGTTCATTGTTCACCATTTACAAAATGATGTCTCGACTTCAAAACTGGTGTTGAAAGTGGTCCTGAGCAAAAACATTTTTTGTTAAAAAAGCCCAACAAAGAAATATAGTAAAACATTACCAGACTTTAAATACATTTCAAGATGTGTTGTTCGAGCTACCAAAGTTTGAGAGACTGAAGATCAACTGTATAACTTACAATGTTAGCTTGATTGTGGCAACTGAAAGCCAGGTGAGCGATACAGGCTCCTTGGAGCCTCTGGTTTGAAATTAACTATCTCTAGTGCATAAAATATGGTAATGTAATGGGGAACTATTTCAGGCACCTATAGCTGAATATATACCATGTTATAAATGTATTTTACAGAGTTGGATTTAAAATTAAACAGATTATGAAAGATGAGGATGTTTATAAAGACAGAGAAAGTCAAATGGCAGCTATTGAGAAAACATTTGCAGGTGCTAAAGAACCAGTATGTATTGAAAATTGTTCCAAAATTTTTAACAGAGGTATATTTGATGTGTACAACATGGACATTCATGTACATTAGAAAAAATGCACATACAATTCCACATATTGAAGTGTGCGTGCACATACATTTGAAACATATTTATCACAGAATATTCTGGTTTTACTGTCTAAATGAATAGTTTGCATTAAAATAAAAGTTGGAGAGTGTCATGCAGTTTGATTAGTTGCTTGCAGTGGATCTGCCCAGTAGCAAACTAAATAAAACAGTATGCATATGTACCCTAAAATTATCATGTACCCTCAAATTCAAGGTTAAAGAGCACATTTGCCCCACACTGAAAAAAGATGTGGGCATGCTTGTGTAACAGAACAGCTGACTTCAGTTGTTTGAAGTGGTAATTAAAGCCAGTTTAAACCAACTAAGCTCAAAGAAAATTCCTGAGCTCACTCATTAGCAAAGTTGATGTTGATTCCTTGAAATAAAAATGGTAAACTATGTGAGGAACATAACGCTTTCTGTATGACTAAAAAAAATGGGAAAACCTACAATTTTTTAAAAGGTTAAGAATGCATAAGAATCAACTGTAGCTAGGATTGAAGGTTGATACATCGAAGTCTTTCAGATAGAAAAATGGTCAGAAACCTGATTTTTTTTGTAATAATAGATTTATAGTTGGTTGAATAAATCAATGTCAGATTATATTTGCCCTGTAATTTTTGTACTTATTTGTATTTCCATATTACAGTTGAACTTCAATAACTCGAACACCATGTATGTCTCGAACCCTTTTTCTGGTCCCTTTGTTCGGATTTAAATACAGTTCCACTTCCATAGGTGGAACACCCCTCTAGCTGGAACTGTTTTCATTAGTCCCTTGGGCGCCATCAAAGTTCTACTGTATTTATGTCCTTTAGAAAAGATATAGGGTTACTACTGATGAAACAACAACCACATACAGTACCCAATATATAAAGAAGGTTTGATAGCTTTCAATAATGACTCTGAATTTAGTGAACCTTTATTAAGTTTATTTGACTTTTTCAGATAACAAAACACTACAGTAAACCAGGTGTAACTCCAATAGAAATTTTACCTGTCTTTCCAGATTTTGAGGTAAGTTATTCCATGTCCATTTACCTTCAAATATTGTTGTAAGATTCATGAAAAAAACTATTTCATCAATTAGGAAAAAATGGTATTTGTAAAATTTTTGATATAGTGTAATGTTAGTATACATCCACTTCCATTCTCAGTTTTAATTGTTCATTCTAAATAAGATTTTAATATTATAATTTTTTATAAATACATGTAGATTTATAACTCATTTTTATTACTCTTTCAGTTATGGAAACATCCATTCGCTCAAGTTATATTTGACTCAGACCCAGCTCCAAAAGGCAGGTCAGCCCCAAGTCAGTATGAAGAAATGAGTCAAGCTATGATTAGGTTTGTACTAGATTTTATGCATATACTGGAAAAAATACATTTACAACATGTTTGAAAAAAATGATATTCAGAGTGGATGTACACCAAATTTAATCTGTATTGGCACAGGTTTTAAAGTGTCTTAAAATGTATGCAGATATTTCTGTAATTCTTGTTCACAGATCAAACTTCTAAACCTGTGTGGAGAAAAATTGAAATTTATTATAGTCATTGATAATTGTCTCATATCAATTTCTACATAGAGTGCTTCTGAATGTTGATGAATGTATTTGATAACTTTAGTTTGGCAAATTGTTTTTTTGTGCAATTTTATAAGAAATAAGAAGTGTACAGGTTTTTTCAGAATAGTTAATTAAAAATCACGAATGGATGGTGCAATAATACACTAATACATGTAGCAATGATGGTATAATGAGAAGATTGGCACGGGGATATCATTGTGTCACCTGCCTTCACGCAGTGCCAACCAGGCATGGGGTGAATTACATTGCAATGTAATGCATTGAATTACCATTACTTGGGGAAAAACCATTACCATTACATGAGTTTTGCAAAGAAATGCATTGAATTACCATTACTTTAGCTTAGTAATGCATTGAAATACCATTACATTTTGACATTTTATCATAAAACAACTAACAAATAAATCAACTCAAACATACATCTCTGTCTTTCATTGGAAAAAATGAAAAGATGTATAATTTTAAGTGTTAAATTCAATTTATCTGAACATTAATTGATCAACAAAGTTCTCTTATTTTAACAAAATAATTGTTATTTTCAAACCAATCTACATGTATATATGTTGGCTAATATTTCTAATTACAGGTAATTAAAATGACAAAGAAAATTTTGACAGGAGACAACAATCTTTTGATCATTTATTGTCTCGCCCGCGACGAAAGTCGCGAAAGCGAGACAAAGACGTGCAAAGTATGACGGCGACGGCGACGGCGGCGTAAACTCAAGTTTTAATACAGAAGCCTTTGATGTAGGAACTTTATATTTGGTCCATAGGTAGCTTACGGCGAACCCTATCTGTCGGACCCAAAATCATGTGACCTTGACCTATATTTCGCGGTCCAGTGACCAGGTTAAGTTTTTTTGCTTAAGTC
>MJUU01032105.1:37808-60094 GCA_002080025.1 Modiolus philippinarum | reverse complement strand
TCAATTTATAGCTTGTTTATATTGGAAAATATGTAAACTTTTATCTATTTTCGCCTTCAACTGCAAAAAAGTTCCAGGCAAGACAGTCCCGTATTCATTGACGTTGATTTTTACCTTCAAGAACTACTTCTAACTGGCACTCTATCCATCCACTCTGGTACTCTATCTACTTGACCTTATTAGAAAATTTACATCAATGTATATTTACTTTTATTACTTTATATAAAGTTGTATTATTTCATCCTTTTATATGATTTCTTTAACATTCAGGGTCGCTGAATTCATATATGATACATAGAAAAAACGTCGCTGAAATGATATACAGAATTACTCAAAATATGTCGCTGAAGTGATAGTCGCTGAAATGATGATGTCGCTGAATTTATACGCACCCATTGAATTACATTGTAAAAGTCATGATTAAGAATTATTATATAGATAGCAGTGAAAGATTGAAATTTCTCAGTGAATTAAAAGTGATAATTAACTGTGAAATTATTTTCCATAATTTCACTCTAGGAAGTGACGTCACAATAGACGTTGTCAACGTCGTTGTTAAATAAACGTCTCAGCGGATTAACATCGAAAACGTAGTTCATGAAAACGATCTTAAATTAAACCATTAAATATGCAAGAACTGATCTATATAATAAAAACAATAACTAATCCTAGATTCTGATTATCGAAAATATTCAACTAATGATCGAAAAACGCTGTAATTCACTCGTGCGCTGCGCGCATTCGTGAATTACTGCGTTACTCGATCATTCGTTGAATATTTTGAGATAATCAGAATCGCGGATTCGTTATTGTATAATTATTATAAACATTATCCATAAATAATTCTGCGCATTCATGAATTACTGCGTTATTCGATCATTCGTTGAATATTTTGCGATAATCAGAATCGCGGATTAGTTATTGTATAATTATTATAAACATTATCCATAAATAATTCCAATTGCTAATGCAACGTCCAATTTCATTGGCAAACGTCATGAACAACAAAAAAGTTATTTCTCGATAAACTTTTCTTGCCCATTAATACACTGCGACGTTAAATAGTGCAGTATAAGGTGACGTAAAAATCAGTAACAACATTGTTCAAAGTTCAAGGATTGGAATTATAAGAAATAAAAGTAATTTTGGAGGAGTTTATGGATGTGTAAACGCGGCCTTTCACTCACAAACTCTACATAAAGTCCTTCGGACTTTATTTAGTTGTGAGTGAGTCGGCCGCGTTTACACATCGATAAACTCCTCCAGAATTACTTTTATTCCTATAAACAACCTAAGTTCAGGGAGTATTTATTTATTACTTTGCTGAAATGACGATTTAATTTACAACTGCCTCCAAAGTTTTGGTTTCAGATTTCAAATACAAGATTAAACCACACTTGACTTGCAATTTATGTTGTAAAACTGACTATTCAAAAAAAAACTACATACAAACGTAAACGTTATTACGTTTTTTTTTTTTTTTTTTTTTTTTGTTTTTGTTTTTGTTTTTGTTTTTTTTTTTTGCTTTTTGTTTCTTTCATCTTGTGCAGATCCTTGGCACATTTTAGCATGTGCCTATGTTTTTCGGCCTTTCTATGTGCCTCCTGTTCTCTTTTTATTATATACAAAATCACGATGCTTTTGAAGTAACTTCGGTACTTTGTTATTTGTTAATTGTTTACAACAAGGTTACAGATTTCATAAATTATTTAATACTGTTAAGAAGTTTTACAGAAGATATGAACATAAGTCCTAAGTCAGGAATTTATTAAGCCTTTGTGTGTCTTTTCCTTTTTCTTGTTAGTTTACTTTATGTCTATAGGAGTCTAGGATGATGTTTATTTCGCTGGACTTGATTGCTCTTTGTTCAGGGGCCGACTCTGACCTGTCGTTGGGTGTGGGGTTTTCTCACCGTTCATTGAAGATCTTATGGTGGCTTTGAGTTGTTATTACTCCCCTTTGGGTCGTTGTCTCTTTGACACATTCCCCGTTTCCCTTCTTTTTTTCTATTAGATATCTAGATATGACGAGACTGGCAAATTACGAAGGGCATTTCTCATCCTCGATTTTACTGAAATGTTGTTAAAAAATGTCAGAAACTGATAAATAATCCAGAAAAACTGGGACGTTACGTTTACGTTATAGTGGATACCGACGAGATACTCTAAATAATTCCGTTAAATTGGCTTTGAGTTCCAATGACCTGAAGACTTTACATATATACAGGCCTCTCACTGATACTGCCGATGTCTACTGAAATACATGACGACTATTTACTAAACCCTTCCGTTCGGGGAGTTTTGAGTTTAATTTTTCTTCCGTTGTGCGACAGTGTTTTTCCAGCGGACTAGGTTCCTTGAGCTAGCCGTCAGTTTAGCGGCGAGCACTCTTTGACCCATCACGTTTTGTCGTATGCTTTTCTCTTCCAAGATAGTGGTCATTGCGATAGTAGTCTACCTGTATTGGGTTTTATTCGCATGTTCATTATACTATAGGGAAACGGGATAGAGAAATGGGAGGTTTGGATACCCATAAATCGGTTGAACCCTACCACTTGTTTTTGCTAGTTCCGGTACCAATCCGGCTATTCTGAGTTCCTATTGTTATTTATGTTTGTCTTTTGTTTTCATTATTGTTTTTTTTAGGGAAATACGCTTTTGAATGTAGTTCTCGGCCTTTTTAGGTGTTTACTGTTGTCCTGTTTTTGTAATATTGATAACTATAATTGCAATCAAACTATTACTTTTTGTCTAGCAATCCACATTTAAAAATTCGAGGCAAACCATTGAAGGAATTTTGGTCAAAATCATGCAATTGCAAAAAGCGGAACCTTTTTGCTTGTCCTGAATTTCTTGTCGTTTTACCTCTTTAACGTCAGTTCTTGACAATTTTATTGCTATTATCCCCTTCGATCAAAAAGGGCGGCTGGGAGATAAAAAAAACTAACGAGTGCGTACTATTGTAACTTTTGATTAAAATATACATAAATATTGGAAATAAATGGTTTGTTTCATTCTACATTAGTTATCATCACAAAACTCAAGTCGCCTCAACAAAATTAATCAAAGAATTGTATAATGGAGCAACCATTTGATTTTTTTTTTTGGGGGGAGGGGGGTCAAGGAAGGAATATCTGACCCTGGATATTTTTTTTCACGCAATTTTTTAGCCTAACAATTTTTTTCTCACCTGAAGTAATCCTGTAGATTTTTTTTCCGCTACAAGTCAGACATGTTGCTGCAAAAACGTCACCCTGGTTATTTTTTTTCAGCTTCCTCCTGTCCTGATATTTTTTCGCCAAATTTCTGATCCTGGATTTTTTTTTCAAATTCCTTCCTTGCATCCCCCCATAAAAATCAAATGGTTGCTCCCTAAAGCTATATGCAAATTATATAGGAATTTGTATTATGTACTATACTTCTGATGCATGAATTCAGTCAGTTTTGAATAAAGACCTTAACTAATTTGTTTTACTATATATGCAGTTGTACTTTCGTTGTGTTACGCACATTTGATTTTTAAAGCGATCTGCAGCATTTCATTAATTTATATCTCATTTCATCAAATTCACATTTGCAACAGAATTATGATAAAAGAGCAGCAAAACGATGCACATTACCACGACTTAATTAGGACGCTGTCGTTTGTTTTTAGATCAAGGTCAATAAAACATGAAGTTTTTAATTCCAGTTGCAAGAATTTGAAACTTCATTTAAATACCCTTAATCGTACCATTTATTCGCTGATCAATGATGTGTAGACTCTTACATGTACAAAAGAATTAAATCAAAAGAAAATGTAAAATTTCTGGTGACGTTATTTGAATTCATTTTAATGAGTGTTTGTATACCATAGGTTGATATTAAAACACTTTATCTTTATCATATCATTCAATTAATTGATTTAAATTTCTTATGTATGTTTTGCTTTCTATTATCATTATTCAGACAGCAGAATGGTTGAAGTTCAATTAATTTAAGTTCTGAATTCATTGCAGGTTAAAGTAATCGGTTTTTAGTCAGCTCCAGATTACTGTACGTCTAAATAAATAATTTCTCGGGGTATTAAAAGTGTGACTCCTAAAGCAGAAATCTGACACCCCCGCCCTAAATGTGAAGTAGGAAAGGGTATGGATTTGAATGTAATGAATTTCGTCAGTACGTCGGTTCGTTTCGTTTATTTTGAAGACGATGAAATTTGAAACCACTAAATCTTACAGTCGCGGAGACCGTACGAGGCATACTGGCAAATGCGTATCTAATAGTATAAATAAAAGGAGCATGATCATATTCTTATATACCTTTTGAAACAACCAATTAACACATTTTTCGATATTCTGAAGGTACACGAATTAATCACTATTTACATATTCACAAGATAGTTATCTTGCTGATTTGAGGTATAATTGACAATTAAGTCTACTTTACGAGATATTTATCTACATATTATCTATAACGAGTTGACAAAATTATCTTGTTTTCTGGTCTCAAATTTGCGTATAATGCCCTGAAATGCCATATTTTTTTCTAGATATCAAAAAATTATCATGATATTTGCATGATAAATTATCATGATATTTTGCATTATTTTGTCTCCTTGACATGTAAATAATCTCAAATTTAAAATTTAAAAAATTTGTTTAGCACTCCTTTGTTTAGCACTCCATCATCGCTCAGTATTATATATTCCACTGCTTCGTAGCTACCTACAACTTATTGTAATGCTTTGTAGCGATCATATTAATATTTTACTCCGCCTTACAATAGCTTATTTCATGTACATACAATGTATTTCAATGCTTTGTAGCAACCTTTCACAAGCACATTGAAATAATTGGAAACTTTTTTTTTCCGTTTTATTCATGACCTCTTTTCAACAATGATGTTTGTACACACTGTCGTAAATAAACAGTGAAAGGATATGGGGTAAATGTACATGAGACAAAGCCTCTAAATACATGGTAGAACAAAGCAAAGGAATAACGCTCTAATTGATGTTCTTCATCGTTAAGTCCCCTAAGGCCTTAAACATCGACTATTGCTCATACTTCATAGTACATGTATGTGCAAGACTTCCCGTAGCTCTAATCTGAGCAGTTTTCAAACAGTTCCTTTATTTCTGCATCATCTGAACCTTAAATTATCATCTAGCTTTATTCATTTGGCTTTTGTGTCAAATTCAAGTTCTTAGTTTCTATAAATCATGTTAATATCATTTATATATCGTTAATGAACAACATAATAATCATGAATCAATACCCTAATATTATGTGGCATTTTTTATGATTTTCTTTATAACCCAACGAAATATGACCAGCTATAATATTACAGTATTTTTAATGCTTCGAATATATTTAATTGAAATGGATGGGAAAATAAGGAAGTATTCTATACATAAAAGGAAACTTGTCGATCTAAAAATGAATATTCGATTTTCAATGTGCATATAACGTGAATATCAGTAAATCTATACGTGTCACAAAGAATAAGTTATAAGCAATTATTTTGCATTTAAATAAGATTTATTTATTGTAAGCTAAATGAGTAATGTTGCCCACTAGATTCTGTTTTTGATCGACCATGAATCAACAATGCATGAAAATTATTCTTCATATTTATTTTTCTAATTATATAGCCATAGAATAGCTTTAAATAGCCTTAAGTTGTGTCGATTTCGATACAATACACTTCTAACAAAAATGTAGATTTTAAATATTTAAAATGTCATTTTTCAACGGATGTTATTACAACAACATTAATACTACATATGTACGAGTATGGAAAAAACCTGTATGAGCAACCTGTGTCTATGATACGTATTTTATTTTCTTATTTTTACAAACATAATTAGGAAAGTTTTCATTTAAGGGTGCAACCTTCACAGAATTAACTGTTACAATTAAATTCTCATTGCAACACTTCACTTAAACCAACACTGTCCGGTACTATTTTCAAACTTAGGAAATCTTTGCGCTATTTTGCTGTTTTCTGTCCCATGTAGCCTCGAATGTGCATATTGGTTTCCACATCGTACCATATAAACTCGCACACGCGTATGCTTGAATTATACACCAGACAGAATGGTCGTGTATATGTATCACTGCAATAAATGCAACAACACAGATTTAGGACTCTACATAACTGAATTTGTATGACTGTAATATTGCAGCTGTCTTGCACACACTTTGATTGATTGAATAATTAATTAGTTAGAGTTTTACGTCAAATAATCAATATTTCAGCTGTATCAGGACGAAAACGAAGTTATTCAACTCAAAAAGTATCTTTTAATGAAAAAGTAATAAAGGTAGAAGGGACAACAGGGCAACAAGTTTTGATTGCTACAGGAAAATGGGGAAAATGGGTAGGAGCAAGAAATTAGCCTTCTGTACGACCACAAGTGAGTCTGCTCTTGGACGATAAATATAGAAGGTTTCTTTTTATACTACATGGGGCTGGAGACACGCCCATTAGATCTGTAGCCGGAGTCCATCAAAACCGATTCAGGTATGAGGTATATACACACACTGTAACTTTAAACTGCATGCAGACACATTAGTCAGAGGAAAAGTGTTCTGCAGTCGACGATATTACAACGCACAAACTTTTTTATGTTTTGCTACAGACTAGGCAGCTAGGATTACGGTCTACGTAATGACCCGAACTCTTATGTTCTGTCGTCAAATGTTACGATTTGGTGATAGTTTTTCCAAAGTTAAAAATATTTATATTTTAAACGCAACAAATGCCCTTTTCGATTTCATATGTTTGTTCTTAAACAGACCAATTACATAACCTGTCCTGCCTTTAATTGCCTTTAAAGATGTACAATATATAATTATTAAAGGAACCTGAGACTTTAATACTTCGTCATGATTGTATAATTGTGATTCTCATCTTACGCTAGTAATAACAATTTCATGAATATAGCCCAACGGATACAATATGAAAAAAAAAATCGTAAAGGGGCCACATAACCTAGTGTCTCGCCTGCTCACTCCACTATCATTTTAATCTGGCCTATATTAATATCTAGTTGCTATGTAGCATTCAAAAACAATTAGTCTTTGAGAGTTTCAGGAAATTTACTAACATTGGAATAAAAAAATTGAAATTTAACCATTGAAAAGTATTTGTTTTGATTCTAATTGAGCCAATAAGCATGGTTGCTTACAAGAATTCCAAACAATCGATGGTCTTCAGGAAATTTAACAAAAGTGAAACCATTTTTTTTAATTCTAAGTTTTCAGAATTATGTCTCGTATAAAAAATGGCTTTAATATTTGAAAGTATGAAAAAAATTCAAAACTTAATAGCATTGGCCAATATCAGGAAATTTACCAAAGTTGGAACCGGAATTAAATTCCGAAAGCTTATTTTGCATTTAAAGATTATATGTAATAATTCTACATCAAAATTAAATTCCTTAATCCCAATTTTGTTTTAATATTGTTGATATATGGACATTAAGTGAAGTTATAGCCAAATTCAATGATGCGGAAAATATAGGTCAAAGTGACAAATTCTGTCTATTGCATGTAGCTATAGGTGCTGAGCTGTGGTGCAAAAAATGATAAAAACAACTGAGTCCAACTAATGGCAAAATACGAAAAAAAAATGGAATTATTTTTTTTTAAATATCGTCATAGATAAAATCTTGAAACCATAATTAAGAATTAGACTTATTTTCAAGCGATTCTACATACATTTATTGTATTTAAGAAACCTAAAAAAACTTATGGTTAACCTGATTGATAACGACGCCGACGACAGAGACTCGCTTTCGCGACTATTTCTTGCAGGCCAGACAACTATAATCGTGTAACAATGTCATGATAACTTGACTCTTGAAGTGCATGCTGATACTTGTGAAAGCATATTGTTGTTTGATTATGTCAGTTGATTTGAATAAACTTCGTCATTTTGCTTTTATCTCCCAATTTTTCTGCTCAAAACATCTGCATTTACTGAAAAAAATATTATCAACATTATTCAAGATGTTCTAAATTCAAACTTTTTGTGCTGTTTAATTTAAGTATTATATTAAAAGATATTTCATCGTTTCGAAATACAACAAATCATAGGGAGATCGGTACAAACAGTTACTACATAGTACATACAAAAACACTGTAAAAACCGTGTGTGGCTTATTCACTTATGAGAAGTACAATTTTGGTGTGGGTTACAATACCACTTTGGACGCATGCACAGCAGAAAATAACACTTTGAATAATGGTCACTGTCTTTTGAACTTACCGGTATTCCAAATATCACAAATCTCAATATTTGGTCCACGAATCTCCAATCCAGTTGTCAAAACTTTCTCCTAAAAAGTCGGCACATAGCAATTTAAAAGCTGTCTGTCTCTCCATAGTTCCATATTGCACTTTTGATAAACCGTTTAGTGAACCAGTTTTTTTTTTTTTTTTTTTTTTTTTTTTTTTTTTTCTATGTAAATGTTTAAATCGTTGTAGGTGCAAAATGTACAATGAATGTTTCGTTTGATACAATGAAAATCGGAGAAATAAGGTCTAAACAAATTATTTTGTTATTTTCCAAATAATAAGAGGAGATTACAAAATACCTTAGTCCAATACTCATGGACTCTCCATAAAGATCACTAGTTAAAAAATCCATAGTGCAGAAATCAATCAATGATTATATTAAAACTTGAAATTCCGAAAATCTTCATATTTCGCCTTACACAGTTACTCCGTTGAAAACACACTTCGGAGACAAAATATTCAGTGCATTGTTAATTTTTAAGATGTGCCTTACCCACACCTTACGAGCAATTTTACGAGTTTAAAAGGACTAATTTCTTGTATATATATATTCCAAGAAAATTTCCCTCCACCGGAAAAAAATTGTATTATTTAGGTTGCAGATTTCCCATATCTTGCATACACAAAATCTAAAGATGGGTACAGGCATTATACCTCTTCAAAGTTAACGTGCAAGTTTTATTGAGAGCAGCTTTAAAGTAAAATGAAGCTAAGTTATAGACGACATAGAAAAATTCTTATGGTGGTTATATATTTTTTTTCATAAACTATTCTATTTGATACAAAATAAAATGGTATAGTTGGCCACGATTAAAAGATAAAAAACACAAAATGTACAAATTAAAAAAACACTTCAAAATGATAATTTTTGTCATTTTTATGTGTTTTTTAATTTGTACATTTTGTTTTTTTATCTTTTAATCGTGGCCAACTATACCATTTTATTTTGTTTCATAGTTAATTTGTGGCCATCGCACAACATATTTATATTTTTATATTTATTTTATTTGATAGCTGCTCTAAAAGTGTTCATGAATATTTGATATGCAAGAGGTGGTTGTAGTTCGTTGCAGACGGAAAATCCATGAGATCCACATCCCGTTTGCTTTAATAAGCAATAAAGGGATAAACTGTAAAATTTAATGTACATTAGACAAAGCCTCTACAAATACATTGTACAACAACGCAATGGAACGAGCTTTAATTTTTGTTCTTCATCTTAAGGTTTACATGTATATACTTTTATTTTAAGTCCCTTTTATAGATATTTAAAGCGTCTTATTCTTTGTTTGAGCAAGTAGCACGAAAAAGTTCTAGAATATTTCTGGAGATTATCAACATGATAATTCAAATCAAAGCTCCGATGGAGCTGAATCTAGAAGCCCTGAAAATCTACACTCGGCAAAACTTCGTAGTCATCCAAAGAACTGCTGCATACGTTTGCATGTATTAAGTTATTCCGTAATACGTGAAAAAATCGGATTGTGTGATTTCGCATGTCGATTTCATTGCTATAAATATATGCGATACAATGTCACAGGCAAACAAATGTTATTTTCATCTTTGACAAATTACTGCGCGACAGGTTCGTTGATTCGAGACGCAATATAAAAAAACGAGTAATTTGATAAACATGCATATTGTTTTCAATTTAATATAACAACACCGTATTCAACTCAAGAAAATGAAGAAATATAACTTGAAAACACAATGTATATGATTTTGAAAGAAACTTGCGCACTATATTTTATCGGAAGCACGAAGATCATCTTTTAAAGCTGTTAATAGGCTTGAACCCTCACGTGATATTTTCTTGTCATTATAACATCTCTCCAGCCATGTCATGGCTTCGAGATAAAAACATATGACAACTTTTGAAAAAAGTTCATTTTGTCGCGTTTTAGTCAAATCACAGTATATGATTTGCTGATATGATAAAGAATACAGAAAATATCCCTTTTGTCACATTATTTTACTTAAGTTACTTGCTGGCATTGATATCATAACGAATGTAGAACATGCCCTTCATCGATAAGTTAGTCATATGACAGGAAGTTTTACGTTTATTTGTATTTAAGTTGTGTTGTTTCATTTTTGATTGTGGCCTGTGCTTGTACTTTTACGCCATTTTAGCTCTTCTTGTTATTTTCCCTTCTTTAATTAATGGATACTATATGAAATGTTGAAAATATCCTTTTTATATGTTTTCCTTCAATTGCAGCTAGAAGATTCAATATTTCAGATATCGAAAACATATATTTTACATTAAAATAAATAATCAAAGGATATGGAGTAAATGCAGATGAGACAAATACATGGGATTGATTGATTGATTGAATATTGTTTAACGTCTACTCAGCAATATTTCAGCTATATCAAGACGAGAACAAGTTTGTTGATAAATAATCACTTTGGGGTATGGAAATGGCCATGGGACGGGAAATTCTGAATGCCACTGGAAAAGTAGGGCGAAATCGTCAAGGGCGGGGAATTTAGCCTTGTAGCCGATCACCTACGGACCACCCCAAAAAAGAGCTTGCTACAAGGGTTCTTTAACGTGCAGGAAGCGTGGCATTTCTTCCAACACGTGGACCTGAGTTTACATCCCATCCGAAAGATGGGTTGTGTATTTATTAATCCCGCACAACCACGGAATGGGTCCTATTTCTATATCCCGGGACCCTCGGGGTCAGCCTCCGTTTAGGAGGGGTCACACCCCGCAAGCCAGAGATACTGGGTCCTATTTCTATATCCCGGGGTTCCCTCGGGGTCCTCTGTTAGGATGGCTCATACTCCAAGCTCAGAGGATGCTGCGGGCCTATTCTTCAGCCGGGACCGCGCACGGCGGCAAATACATGGGAGAACAAAGCAATGAAACAACGTTTTTATTGTTTTTCTATATCTTGAAGTCACCATGAGGCTTTAACAAGTCTTTTTGTTTAATAATTAAAACATAACCGATGTTTTTTATTGATATATTAACATGGATGTGAGTTGTTTTTGTTACTTCTTTGGGGTATAAAACATGCAAAAACAAAGTTAACCTGTGTCAGAATTACTATGATACAGTTTGTTGACTTAAGCAATGAAGGGATATTGAATGAATGTGCATGAGACACAGTCTCTACAAATACATGGTTAAATAAAGCTTGACTCATTTTGGTCTTATATAATGTTTCGCCAATTCCATAACTGCTTAATATTGTTTACATGAAAATTGTTTCATAGTGTTTGTTGCTGTGCATTGGCTGATTTTGGTCGGCGTTAAATATTTTTATAGACATTATATCTATACCTATATCTATATCTAGGACGGTTCGAATATCTTTCGGGTGGGTGACATAGTTCCATATAAAAATCAAAATATTTTACAATAGGGTGGGACATGTGAAATTTTATTTTCAGAAGTTTTTGGTATAATATAGCATTTAAACTCCTCATAGTTTATTTCAAAAAAGGGGGATGGGTTGAGCTTAACAAAAATTTGGTCCTCTACTTCATATAATACATAATATGATTGTACTATAAAATAGCTCTAAATTTCACACACCTCTTGGCTAAGAATAAAAACATGTCATAATTTATATAGCGAAATACGAGGGATTTTTTTCTGTCAATAATCCGTTTCTTTGCCTGTAGTACATTCTATACAATTTATTTCTGGAATATGAATGAGTAAATAAGAAAAAAGGCATATTTCTAACAAATATGTGAAACGATACTGGAAAATCAACAAGAAACGAAAATTCTTTACAGTCATGTGCCACTAGATTTTTGAATTTTACATGGAAATGGACTTAAAACGTTTCCGACCAATAACAAGATGTCTAGGAATTATGATGTTTAAAGTCTTGTTTGATTTTTCAGACGATTATTTGGTGTGTCAACTGAAAAGGAAAGGAATATCAAAGCCTTTATTTATTTTGTGTCTTCTTACCATCTATCCTTTGCATATACTTCCTCAGGCAGCTTGTCGGAATTGTTTTCTCTGTGCAGAACTTTCAAATTATCTAACAAGTTCATCTAGACGGAATCAGATAAAGCAGAAATATTATGTAAATAGAAAATAATATTTTGCATGATACAACTTTTGAATATCAAACATTTGTACTTTATTGACGACGTTAAATTTTGAAAATTTATCTTCGTACCCCAAAACGACCCATGGGACTGCCAGTGGCAGATGAACATTGGACATACAAAATTTAGTGTGACAATCCCGAACTCGCCAAAAGTGTCATCTGTCTTGGTGCCCTTCCATAAATTTCACCTGTTATCATATTATTACAGGTAATTAGAAAACAAAATGTTCTGTGTTTGGCACTGTTGCCTTGTATTTTTGTGAACATGGGTGAAATAAATCGATGAATCTCTATGACGACCAAAACACTTGCCCACATGATGCAAGTACTATAAGCGACCCTTGTTTACTTTGCCCCGATTTAATATCCATCTTCAGTTGTGAGGGGTGTGATAAGAATAGGTTTATTTTTGGGAGTTGTCTTTTCTTTTTCAGATATTCAGCTGTAGTAAAACAGAATTTTGAGATTTGAGATTAATTAGGACCTACTCAGGAAACTATATGTAACCATCTTTTTTTGCAAATACTCTTGCAATTATATGTCAACTTGCGACACGTGACAGGATGTTGAACACGGTTTTTTTTAATTACGTTTTCAAAAAAATTAAAAACTATTTTTTCTAAATATTATTCGATGCGGATAATGAACTTGGTTGAAAGGGAAAATCTTTAAATATGAAAAATTTATTGAATGAACGGGAAGTAATAAACATACCTATATATTTAAGGTCTTGCTACCAAGATGACTGCAGTTAAGCAAAATACGTAGACCTGAAGATGAACTGTCTTTCAGTGTTTTTCCTAATTTGCCATTTTCCAGTAATATTTACAACTGATAACTTAGATGGAAACAAGTTATCAGAAAGGCTTAAGAAAATTAGAGAAGACATTGGAACGAACCACATACAGGTAAGGAAGTGTGTTTTAACAAAGTGATAAAGAATAACTAGCCTCAAAAGTAATATTGGCAATATTAGCAAAAAGACAGCACAAACCAACTTTCAATTTAGATGTGTCACAATTTTTTACATAATCACGTCCATTTTGCCTATCATTTTTGTCCTGTAAAGTTTTAAGATGTCTCGTTTTGCTAACAGCTATATATAACAAAATTTAACATTGGACAAAATGGGAAAATGTAAACAAAACACTTCTTTTTGAGAACCACTGAATTTCTTTGAACCATACTTGGCATTAATGATGCTTATGAGGTGCTGAATAAGTATTTTTACTTTGGTGCCGATCTGTCATCTTACATGACAGACAGCATTTGACACTATGGGAAATGATCGCAAACATGAGTGTTGCCTGTCAGATGCTGACCAAGTATCACCAGCTGTGAACTTAATTTAACAAAAAATCTTCTTCTAGAGAACTGCTGAATAGATTTAAACCAGACAATTGCAAATATAGCTCCACAAAAATTTCATTAATAGTAGAAACCATCATAATCCCAAAGCAGTGATTAGCACTTATTTCTGATGATAGGCACTTGACGAAAAATATGATTGTCACAGAAAGCTTTTGTCCTCAAAATAAAATATGTTAAAATAAGAAAACCAACTTCAATATACCTAATATGACTGTAATAATACACACGAAACTAAGGTAATCTTCCATTTAACATTATATCGTCGTGTCAGAAATAAAAGCTTAATACGCTAATGTAAGCCTTGTAAAGATTGAGACTGGATGTCCGATACAATTTCAATGCTTTATCACCAAACGGATGAAATAGGATAACAGGAAATATTGTTAATGCAATGATATCTTAACTTTTGAAGTGCAACAAAACAATTACATAGCGTTGGCTAAATAAGATCAAGCTCATCAAATTGAATTGTTTTTCAAGGAAAACACTATAAGTATAAACATAAGTAAAATGTGCATCTTGTTTAAAACGGTGAACCTAAATATATAAAACTTTATATAGAAGAAGTATAAATTTTGAACATTCGACTGCAAGCCATATCAAGGTCAAGGATTACTGAAAAAGAATTTCTTTTTTTTTCTTCCTTTTTTACATTTCCATATTTCCTTTTCGACAATTCAAATGTACATTTAAAGAGTATATTCATTCATTTCTTTAAAGAATCGACAATTTGTCATTTTCTTGCACAAAAAGATAATTGTAATTGTGATTCATAAACTAATTTTGATGCTACAGCTAGATATTTTTAGTGAAATGACTTTACCTGGTACAATGTATTTCATTGGGTATTTGGTTTATCATCACTAGTCGTTGGGATCATGCTTATCGGAACAAAACATCGATGTCAGAAGCGAACAACAGCCTTTTGCAGAACAGATAAAAATTATCAGAGAAATTCGTTATAAAATGTTAAACTCGGATGAATGGAAATCACTAGATATCAACTCTTTGTGATTACAAATATGATTTACTAGCCAAAAGGCTTGTTGGTTAGATTTTGAAATTTCGTAACTGCATTAGATATCCATTGCTATACAGTGCTAACTCGTTATGAATGTATAAATTTGATGTACCACAAGACGAAGATAAAAAAAAATGAAAACGAATGAAAACTTGATATCTTTCAAAATACAAAAATACAGACAATATCCACTTACATTCACAGTATGAGTGTAAAATACTTTTCCTGGAAATATTTATTTATATTAAAATACTTAGACATCATTCTGAAACTGATACATCATCTGCTGATTGGCAGGTGCAACAAAAATGCTTTTTTTCTCTCTCTCTCTCTCTCTTTATGAAACTTGCTATTGTCGAACTGGAATGTGGAATAGTTCAAAGGCTCAGTATTATCGACCAAACGTGAAAATATGTCAAACGAATCCATAATTATGAAAAAATACGCTTTTAAGTCTACCTGAAATTGGATGCTATTTTGAAGATTTTTAGAACTAAAATATCCGTTTCTTAAACTTATTGTTAGGCGTATGTTTAAACTTTCCGTCAACTAAAAGAACCTCAAAATGCATACTTTTGATTAATCATCATACACGTATTTTTTTTCTTATACACTTATTTACATGTAGTTTTAAATTGGTCTTGTCTCAGTGTTAGCAGATGACATTAACCAATCAGCTACCTATAACAGATTTTTCTTTGGACTTTATTTTTTTAAATACCATCCCTTTGTTCCTTTGGTATACTACTGCCGTTGTTATCAAATTACCATTGCTTCTGTTGGGTTAATTCTGTCATAATAATAATAGCTTATAAATGAACTATATCCATATTTACAAAAGTCTGTTAGAAAAATATATATTTATATTTTAGACATCAGCAGTAGAAAACCGAAGAAAAACAAAACGTATAAGACATGTTAATACAAAATTCACAGAAAAAATGGCAAAAACTAGAGAAACAGAGACAAAAAAATCCACCGACAAAATTTTTTAAAACTAAACCACTAAAATTAAACGAGACAGTTATGACTATTTTTTGGATTTTAGAACGCTTGCAATATAAACATTGCAGGAATTATCTAAAAGTAAACAAATAAATGCCCTTATCTGTTAAAAGATTTCTGCTGTTCTCTTGTAAGACTGTTTGTTTGTTTAAATAGTATTAATTATTTTTAATTACGTTTTTTGCTTGTTTACAGGGGATTTATAATAAACTCCCGTACATAAAAAGGATAGGAAATGGCAACACACTTCTGAAAGATGTAAGTACTTTTGTGTAAGTCTATTTTTCTTCATTTATAAATATACGCATAGCTTTATGTTATCAAAGAATTTATTAAGATAACTATTTAAAGAATTGTTGTACGTACGTACGTGTGTTTGTAATGCTCCCCGATAGCCAGATACAAATTTGAAACTCGGCACCGTACTAGAGTATGATCAGAAGTAGCGCACTGTGGATTCTGAATTAAGGTCAAACGCCCTAGGGGCAAATTATGACGAAAACGAATTTTCTCGATATCCAATAATTGAAGAAATTTCCAAGGCCATTTGGGCTAGAAAGTTGAAACTCTGGAATCGACTTACATATTATGTAGCAACTTCACAGAGGGTGTCGGAACTTTTGTATGGCCCTCAGGGCATGGCCTCTAGGGGGTCCAAAAAACGAAAAAATCGATTCCGCTGGAACTCCTCTTACACCTTAAATCGCAGAAACCTTGTTATAAGGGTATAAGTAACACTATAAAAGTTGTCTGTGCCGAAGGTTTCGGAATTTTGAAATTTGCCCTCAAGGCGGAAAAATGAGCGAAAATGTATTTCGAGATATCCAGTAATAAGCGAAATCTTCTGAAGTTCTGTTTGGAAGCTGAAACTCTGTATGCAAGTTCGATTATATGCATCTCATTTACTGATGATAGCGGACTTATGGTATGACCCCTGGGGGCAAGCCCTTAAGGGGCCAAAAATGTTAAACAATTAGTACTCATCAGAACGACTGGAACTCTATGTATAATTTCGATTTTGTGGTTTATATTTGCATAAGGAATTATTTGAATTGCTCTTTGAATACGTTCTAAGCTTTTGGGATTTAGACCCCGGTGCCAGATTTGGTCAATTTCCTGAAAATGTCAAAGACTAATAATTTTTGAAATTTCTACATGAAATTTTATAATTAAGCACATTTTTAATGTCATCAGCTAGTATGAACACTAGGATTTCAAAAATATGATTCTAATTTTGGTAAATTTCCTGAAACTCTCAAAGACTAATTATTTTTTGGAATTTTACCTAGCAACCATATCTTTTTTGATGCCTTATAGTTTTAATGATCATTTTCAATGGCCAGATTGCAAAAAACCTTGATTCTAATTTTGGTAAAGTTCCTGAAACTCTCAAAGACCCATTATGTTTTGGAATTCTACCTAGAAACCATATTCTTTTCAATTATTTAGAGTTATAATGATGAATTTCAACTGTCACGTTGCAAGAATCTTTGATTCTAATTTTGGTAAATTTCCTGAAACTCTCAAAGACCCATTATTTTTTGCGAATTTTACCTAGCAATCCTATCTTTTTGATGCCGTTTAGATTTAATAATCATTTTCAATGGTCAGATTGCAAAAAACTTTTATTCTAATTATGGTAAAGTTCTTGAAACTCTTAAAGACCCATTATTTTTTGGAATTCCACCTAGTAACCATATCTTTTTCAATTATTTAGGGTTATAAGGGTGAATTTCAACTGTCTGGTTGCAAGAATCTTTGATTCTAATTTTGGTAAATTTCCTGAAACTCTCAAAGACCAATTACTTTTTGGAATTTTACCTAGCAACCATATCTTTTTTGATGCCTTATAGTTTCAATGATGATTTTTAATAGTCAGATTGCAAAAATCTTTGATTCTAATTTTGGTAAATTTCCTGAAACTCTTAGAGACCTACTGTTTTTTGGAATTCTACCTAGCAACCATATCTTTTGAAGATCATTTTCAACAATCAGTGTGCAAAAGACTGATTTTAATTTTGGTAAATTTTCTGAAACTCACAAAGACCGATTTCTTTTTGGAATTTTACCTAGCAACCATGTCTTTTTTAATGCCTTATAGTATCAGTGATCATTTTCCATAGTCATATTGCAAAAATTTTTTATTCTAAGTTTGGTAAATTTCCTGAAACTCACAAAGACTCATTATTTTTTGGAATTCTACCTAGCAACCATATGTCTTTCAATTCCTAACGGTAAAAATGATGATCTTCAACAGCCAGGTTGCAAAAATCTTGTTTCTAATTTTGGTAAAGTTCCTGAAACTCTCAAAGACCCATTATTTTTTGGAATTCAACCTAGCAACCATATCTTTTTGGTGTTTTACAGTTACGATGATTAATTTAGTTTCAAAAACACTTGAGGAAGGGGGTCCAAAAAGGGGTAGCGGGGGATCGCAATCTTTGATTGGCTGTTTTTCATTTTAAACATAGTAACATTTTGGGGTCAGCGTTCATTAAAGCTAAAAACTAAAATCGAAAATTCAAGGATTTTACATAAAAAGATAGGGTAAATGACTATTTGAGGGGATAATTTGATTTTCTTTATATTTTGCATTTTTTTTAATTGTTAAACATATAAAGATAAAAATCTCTGACAAATTGTAGCACGTGAATTCTTGTAGTGATATTCGTAATTGCTTGATATTTGGATACTCAATTTTTTATTGCCCTACACTAGTTGTGTTGTATACATTTTTGTTATTGAGTATAAACAAACACTGCATCATAATGTCAACTGCATTGATTGTGTTCAAGATTTTTCAAATCGATTTACGCATGATTGTTTCTCTGTGGCGGTCTGATTAATATTATAGATTTAACGTTCAAAATTCGTTGCATAGGTTGTCCTATAAACTCTAATTCTTTCTTTTTCTTATACATTTTTTTAATTGATTAACTGTTTCTTATCCTGATATAGCTAAAACGTTAAACTCGAAGTTGAGCAAGGTACATTTTGTTTATTCATGAGGCCCGTCATGGGTTTCTTGATTACCTGATTATCAGGGTATTTTTAATGATTATTTGATTACGAGAGCATTTATTTAATGATTATTTGTTTATTAGCTTGCATTTATATATATTTTTTATTACTTAGCCAAAAATTTATTAATTACCAAGGTAAAAATTTAATGATTATTTGATTCCTTGGACCACCCATGATGACCCTCATTCAAGCTCTTCTACAAATTGACATTAAAATGGTCATGTTTTGAAAACAGCTCTATTAAAGAAAATGATACCGACAGTGCCATGCCTTTTACTGTACTTAACCAAATTGAAAACAATTTTTCCTGGTTACTTGGTAATAGAGACCCATCAAAAGTACAAGTCTCACTGGATGTAGAATTTTCTCTACTGACTTCCTACTCATAAGTATTTGGACAAAACTTGATGTCAGAGTTTTTCGATTTCATTTTGATTGCTTTTTAATATAATTATTAAACCTGGCACTGGCAATTCCTTCTGGTAGTCTGCTCAAGTTGTATACTGTTATTTGAGAAAAACTATATTTACGGGTGTTCTACAGAATGTTTTCCTGTAAATTTTCATGTCACATCCCCTATGTCTATATGTGCTCATATGAAAATATCGAGGACATTTATTTTGTCAATATTATTGAACATTTTGTAAGTTTTGTCTGCCCTTCATCCTCTATATTGCAGTTATAGTATAATATTGCATATTTCACAATATTTTAGATGTTTCTCAAGAAGCTTTCTCTTTGACATTCTCTGTTTGCATACAATCCTTTTTGTGGGACTTATAAGACTACCATTATAGTCTAAACTACCATTTTCTATGTTCTATGTTAAGAACTTTTCCTAACCTAGATGAGTAAAGTTTCAGTTTATAGTGTCAAAGTATTTGTTTACTTTTTCGTTTGGATACGCGGTCATGAAGTTTCAATTTGTTATCTCAAATAATCCCCAAGTCGTTTTCTGAACATGATTTAAGGAAGGGGGTTTAACCCACCATTTATTTTCAAATGCCAGTACCAAGTCAGGACCATTGCGGATGACCGTTTTTTTCATGTTTTAGTATATCAAACTGTTATATTTAGGTTTGTATTTGTCGATGATGTTTGTGAGACAGATTTGCTGATGTTATATCTGTTTACAAAGAGATAAATATATGTTTTTTACTTTTACCTTGGTCTTGTTTCAGGGTTAGAAAAGTAAATTTAATTGGTTTTGTCTTAGGGTTAGAAAATGACATTTTGGATTTATGATTTTAGAATTCCTCGTTTCCTCGTTCTTGCTACGGTGTTCGTTTGCCGATGTAATTTACCAATCAGCCACCCAGCAGAGCTTTCACAAATTCATGCTTACTTAGTACTTTAATAAACATTTCACTGTCTTACGACCTATCAATAGTAACTGTTATTGAGTAGCTGCCGGACACTGCCACAATGCATATGGAAGGGCAGATTAGGCGCGCCATAAAACAGGTTTAACACACTATTTTTTGAAATGCCTCTGCCAAGTCAGGACCATCGAGGTCGACAATTTTTTCTGGGAGTTACCACTTGCTTGTCTTTTGCCTCATGGACTTCGGTTATTGACAGTTCTGTTCAATAAGTTTTGTATTAACACGATTTAGTTATTTGATTTTCACTTATTTTGGATTCTGTTTCAAAAGGTCTTCCTTTGTGAACATGATAAAATTTCGGTTTTATTAAACAGAGGCAATCTGTCATTCGACCATTTCATAAATCTATTCGTATCATCTTACAGATTTATTTCATCATTGGCTAATGATATATGGTGTTTACGATTTGTAATATAGCTTTCAGTCCAATTCAGTAAGTCTCTTTTAAATCGCAACCGAGAAGGGACTGTACCGAAGGCCTTAAGTAAATCAAAGTAAAAGACGTCTTTTATTTTATTTTATTAAGCTTGTATTTTAAGTCTTCTAATACAAATCATAGCGGAGGAGCACGGGTCTTGTATGTATCAGAAAATAAATGTTTAGTTTAAGAATTGATGCTTTGGACCTTTTCATGCATTTGCACAATATGTGTTAATTTCTGTTCATTGGAAAAGTGAATGCTTTTATAGTATTTTCATAGGTATAGCACATTAGCAAACGAATGCCGAAGCGAAAAGAGAAAAGGGGAAGTTCCAAACTCGAAAATTAAACTTCTGAACATGTGGCAGTTAATATATATTAATGTATATAAATACCTTATGGCATTATTATTCCCCGCTCCGAAGAAAAAGGGGGTATACTGTTTTACCTGTGTCCGTCATTTTGTCCGTAACAACTTTCTTGAAGATTTTTCTCTGCTGTGGATAGTAATACAAACTTGAAATTATGTCAGAAGCTTTATATAGTTATGCCATAATGCCATTTTCAGACCTATGGGGATACCACTTGAACCTGTCTACAGACTTTGCCTTTTTTCAACATTCCATCCGTCTGTCTGTCACAATTTTCGCCAAGCTTTTCTCTGCAATAGTAAATGATACAACTTGAAATTTTTTGTCAGAGGCTTTGTATTGTCATGTCATACTGTGGGATGCATTTTCAGACTTGTCATGATACTACTGCCTGACTAACTCAATTTTTCAACATTCCGTCCGCCCGTAACAAATTTCGGCTAGCTTTTCTCTGCAATGGTAAATGATACAAACTTGAAATTTTGTCAGAAGCTTTGTATAGTCATACCATATTGTGGGGTGCATTTTCAGACCTGTCAGAATACTACTTCCTGTTTACGCACTTAGTCAATTTTTCAAGATTCCGTACGTCCGTCACAATTTTTGTCAATAGTTTCTTTCCAATGGTAAATGATCAAAACTTCTGTCTTCTGGCGTTCTTGATTTTGCCTTGTCTCTGGACTTTGATACGTAATTTTGTTCTTTGTTCCTTCGTTAGTCTACTGCTGTAGTTTTGTCGGAAGCTGTGTATAGTCATGCTATATTGTGGGATGCATTTTCAAACTTGTAAGGATACTACTTCTTGTCTACCAGCTCAGTAAATTTTTCAAAATTCCATCCGTCCGTCTGTCACAAATTTCGTCAAGCTTTTCTCTGCAATGGTAAATGATATAAACTTGAAATTATGTCAAAAGTTTCGTATAGTCATGTCATATTATGAGATGCATTTTCAGATCTGTCAGGATACTTGTTCCTACTTACCGACTTCGTGGGTTTTTATTATTTCTTCTGTCGATCACATCTATCGTCAAGCTTGCCTATGCAATGAGTAAAGATACAAACTTGAAATTTTGTCAGAAGCTTTGTTTAGTCCTGCCATATTGTGTGATGCATTTTAAGACGTTTTGGGTTACCAACAAAGTCAGGTTATCAATGCTTGAAAATGAGAGCGGGGTCACTGTAAATATAGTTCCTGCATAATGCAATTTCCACAACTTATGCCTTTTCAGTGCAGATGAAATCGAAATGGTTTGAAGATTATAAAGCAAAAATTGTAAAATCTTACAGAGCACAAACAACAGAAATGATCCAAAATAGACTAAA